>BTHU01000002.1:154763653-155048653 GCA_036184795.1 Tokudaia tokunoshimensis
TCTGCTCCGACATGGGCCCCGCTTCTCTCCGCAGATGGCCAACGTTTCTAAACTTCAGCCACCGTCACTGGTGCTGTTCATTAGTAGCTCAGGGATCTGTGACTGTATTATTTCGGGTGTTAGTGTGTTTATTATATTTGTTTACATTAATCACTCTGCAAAGAGTACTTAGACGAACACCCTAAGGCCCCAGAGAGTACTTAGACGGGCACCCTAAGGCCCCAGGGTCGGAAGGAAGCTGTTCTTAGGGTTAGGGCAGGATTGCCTTGTCGCACGTGAATCGCAATATATTTCTGTCTACAGCAGGTGAAAAAGGAAGGGACGCTAGAACTGCGGCCATAGACTTAGGAAAAGCTAGAAGCCAGGCCTTACTGTGTCTACATTAAAAAGTTGTAAAGTAGAACTGTACTAAATAAATGTGTAGATAGATGTGAATATATTTGAGCTCCTCCCTGTCTTGTATCCTGAACATTATTTTACAAATCAAAGGAAACGGGTTCTATTTATGGAGAAGCTTTGGTATGGCCATTAAAAAAAGGTGTGGACTGAGTGATTTAATTTTCGAAATGCTGAAAAGCCAGTACAAAATTTCAAAAGACTTCATGAATGTTAACATTTGAAAAAGTGTTTTAAGTAAAAGAATTTCTGCTCTGTGCCAGATGTACTTTTGTGGCACTAATTTTGCTGTGTGTGTGTCTGGACACTACTTGGCTATGGTAAATACCTCTTAGTGTACTGTTCCTGCTCTAAAGGTCGAATGATTAGGGAATGGCTGGCTCAGTCAGAATGACTGCCTTGCAGCTGTTTCCACAGAAGAAGGGTTAAATAATCAGAATGTACACAGCTAATAAATATCTGTGGTATAGTGATGGCTTTTAATGTTAAAGTATTCCTATGTGCTATGGAATTTGGCAGAGGGTGAACATGGGAGCCTTCCTATCTGCATGGCAAAGCTAGAGACAGCTCTCTGTCTTAACACTAAAAACTTTCTCGAGGAAGGAATGCTGTCTTCAGTGTGCATTCGGAAGCAGTTGGGACATTCTGTTTGTGACGTTAAAATCTTATTTATTATCTTTAAAGCTGAGCATGCTGAGGTCTTGTGATCTCAATAGTTGTCTAGGATGACGGACTGAGCGCATGTGGCCTTGTCTGGCTGCAGTGTGAAGGGCTGTAATTTAGCGTACTCAGCAGTGCCCGTTGCTTTTCTCAGATGAATTTTCCAGACGAAAACGGTCTAAGTCAGAAGACATGGACAGTGTGCAGTCCAAACGCCGGCGATATATGGAAGAAGAATACGAGGCCGAGTTCCAAGTAAAGATCACAGCCAAAGGAGACATCAACCAGAAGCTTCAAAAGGTGGCACACATTGCATTTCAAATGCGGCAAGAATGTCACTGCATGCTCGGAGAGTTTCAGCGTGATCCTATTATTCTGTGTTTACTTTGACATAATCTAGTCAGAGCTTGAAGACAATGACAAGCTATGAAATCTTTGATAAATTTTATTCCTCTGACTGTTTGGCTACAATGTTCTTATTTTAAAACATGGTAGTGAGTATTAAAATAGAAGGGAGCTATGACATTTCTCTATTATTATTAAAAAATTAAGGTTTTTGAGCATTTCTTTTTCTTTCTATGTGAACATTATTTTACAATGCAGAAGAAACAAAAACTTTATTTAGTACACTTTAATCTCTATAATATTAAGTTGGTACATTCTAAAACCCTTTTCCATGTTAGTTTAAGGAATGATAGAAACAAAACTTCAGATGGATTAGGAAAAGTTCAGAGTAAAGATTCTTTTGAAGCTTCCCTGATGTATATGTCATGCTAGCATGCATGACAGCAATTAGTGATATATGTGTTTTTCAAAATGTAAGGGGAGCTGTCACAGGGTAACTGGTGTGCCAGCACAGGTTCCCAGTTCTCGTCGGATGCACTCTTGGAAGCCAGGCGTGGCGCTGCTCACCTGTCCTAGCTAGGGCACTGGGAAGCTAAGGAGGCACCTTCAGGGGTCCCCAGGGCCAGCCAGTCTAGCCAGCTCAACCAATATGAGATACTGTTTCAAAACTGACAAATCATTGATGATACCCAGTGTTGACCACTTGAATCCATGGGTACGTCCATGAGCACACATACCTGCACGGTATGTCACACATATGCACATTAACGTTTTCAGATACCCTTTGTAGAGAGACATGAAACTCCGGCCTCCATCTCTGGATCTCTCAGTCTCCTTTTCCCATGAGACATTAGTTCACAGTAGCTTAGGCTGTGCCCAAGTTATAGCCCAGGTTGACCTTAATCTTGCAGGTGCCCTCCTGTGTCAACTACCAGGTGATGTGAGTACAGGTGTGAGTCACTAAACCTGGTTCTGTTTTTCAGGGTCTTATGGACTTAGTTATAAATTAATAATCTGAGTTACTAGTACAAGAACAAAATTTATGCTTTCTTTAAAAAAAAAAAAAAAGAAAAGAAAGAATTCAATAAAAATGTCACCGCCTAGTTTCTTTCTCTTGTGTATGTTGAGGTAGTGATGAATCTGGTGCTGATAGAACTGTGTGAGATGAGCTTGTGATGGAAGGAATGATGAAGACACGTGGGCTGCCGATCTCCATCACTGGACCAGAGCTCATGGGGAAGGACAGACTGCCAGGGTCCTGTTCACTGTAGGCCAGACGGAGTAATAGTGGGACTTTGAGTAAGAATTTAGAAATGTTTTGTCACTTCTGATACTGCAGTGGCATTTTAATATATCTCACACATTTCCAATCTTAAAGATGTTAGAGAAATCTTGAACTTGTTCTTTTTTAACAAATTTTGTTTTTATGGTTTCTGCATAATAAGGAATAATAAGGAAGATGAGAAAATTAGGAAGATGAGAAGATAAAAAATTATTTTTAGAATTCTACTCTCTGGAAATGTTATTCTTAGCATGTACTTTCATTTTGAGGTTGTAGAGAATTTTAGTAGGTAGCATTAAATTTTGGATTTTATTCTTTAAATTAGTTGATCATGTTTTATTAAGTTTATATTGTTTTAATCCTTAATTACTGTTTTTGTTTTGTTTGCTGAATTGCCTTTTTGCAACAAAGGATTTTGTTTATTATTATTATTATTTTTTAGGTTATACAGTGGTTGCTTCAAGAAAAACTGTGTGCCCTGCAGTGTGCTGTGTTTGATAAGACGCTGGCAGAATTGAAGACTCGAGTGGAGAAGATAGAGTGCAACAAGAGGCACAAGGCTGTGCTCACCGAGCTGCAGGTCTGCAGCCTTGTACCTGGGCTCATTACCATTTATCTTCTGATCGCGTGCTACCACTTTTATATCTTTGAGGTTGAGCAGAAAATATGTTTGCATTCTATGTTAAGAAGAAAAGGTGTCTGTTACTAGTTTTTTTGCTGGGTCTGCTGTGAAAACATAACCATACCTAGCTGGATGCTTTACCAAATGAAGTGTATTACATCACAGTTTGAGATGGAGACCTAGGATGAAGGTATCAACAGAAGAGCTTTCTCTTGAGGTCTAGTACTGTGAGGAAGGGTACATGTAGTGTCCTCTCTCTCTTCATGGCTGCTGACACCTTGTAGAGTCATCCTTTCCATTCCCGGCTTTACCTGTAGAAGCTGTTCTCTTTGTTTGCATGTTGTATCCAAATTCCTCTTTATTTTTAAGGTACCAGTTATATCCATTAGATTAGAAGGGGAAATCCCAGTCCAACATGACTTAGTATTAGTTAATTTTGCAGTGATCCCAAGGTACTGTTGTAGACTTCATGATAGATAGGACCTTTGCTGTTGTTTAACCCATAGCAGAGACTCCAAAATTACCTAAATTTGCACTTAAGTTTTTCTTGGGGTGGAGGTGGGGGGATTATTTTTGCATCAGTGTACTTTCTCTGTGGATATTATGCCTTAATGATAGTTTATTGTGTTGGAGAGATGACTTGGTGGTAGAGCATTAGCTGCTCTTTCAGAGGACTTAGGTTCCGTTCTCAGCACCTACATGACCACTTACAACCATCTTCAATGCCATTTCCAGAGGGTCCAATACATTTTAACTGGTCTTCTTGAGCAAAAGACATGTCTATGGTATACATACATACATGCTGGTGGAAACATTTGTACACATAAAATTTAAAAAAAGATGTTACCTAATCATTTTAAAAATAAATATGTTTTTCTCCATATAGTTACGATGATCTTGCAGTTCTGGATCCCTCACTGAGTGCTAGGATTATGAGCATATCTAGTTTATGTGGTGATAGGGATCAAACTCAAAACCTCTGCCAATTGCTGCTTTTACTCCCTGACCAAGAGTTTCTTTATTCAATCACCCCCTGCTCCCCCCAAAAAAGTTTAGTATATTTCCCAATAATTCTGCAGGGAGAATAAAAAGTGGATATAGAATGAGCCTTCCTTTTATCATCATCATCATCATCATCATCTTTTTTATTCCAAATTTGGCTTAAATTCTACTTTATCAGATGTGTAGGTAACTATCCCAGCTTGCTTTCAGTTATCATTTGCTTGGGTTATCATTTTCCATTTTTACATATTAACTCTTTATCTTTAACAGTGTGATGTGTTTCTTGCAGGCAGTAATCAGTTGGATTTTTTTCCTCCCTGTTTAGTCTGATCAATCAGCTTGTCTGCATCTTTGAACTGGAAAGTAAAGATGATTTACATTTATTACTGATAATTACATTCTTATTCCTGGAATTCTGTCTTTGTGGTCCTTGCTCCTCAGGTCTGCTTCATGGTCACCCTTGCCCTCTTCCTCATCTTTTAAGTTTGCTGGTTCACTGTGTTAAACTCCTTTCATTTCCTTGTTCTGTTTGCACATATTTCCTCATGGAATTCATCCTTTTCTAGACGTTTTTCTTTGTGTATGTAGGATTCTCTAATTTTCTCTAATTTTGATTAAGGAGTCATAGTTTGATTTAGTGTTAGTTCATCTTAGAATGTCTTTTTTTCCCCTCTCCCTCCATTAGAATTTAGAGGATAACTTTTTTGAATATAACAACCTGTTTGATAGCGATTTACCTGAAATATCATTCCATGATTTCCTGGCTTTAGTTTTACACTTTATTAAAATTATAATGAATTTTCCTAAGATAGCCCTTCACTTTTGTAACCATCAATATTCTTTGAGTACTATTGATAATTTAACCACAATATGACATGAAAAATTTCTTTCTGTCTGATCAGAGTTGTAAATACTTCTTATATATGAAGATCCATTATCTTCTTCTAAATCAGGGAAATTTTCTGCTATAATATGATTGAATAGATTTTCTATGCTTTTAGTTTGCGTCTCAGTTCCTCATACCTCATAGATTAAGTTTGGTCTCTTGATCAGAGTTCCTGAAAGTTGGGGGTCATGGTTCATTATTCTTATTTCCCTTTATTGTTATATGAGTATAAGAATTTCTTTACTTATTTTCAGTTTCTGATATTCTTTCTTCTGATTGACAAAGTCTTTGGATGGTGCTTCCTCCTGAGGTCATTTCTAGTATTTCCACTAATTATATATTCTACAGAATCTCTCTTTGTTAAATTTGAATTTGTTATCTAAATTCCCAAATTTTATTTACTTCATTTATTGTCTCTTTTTTTTTTTCATTGAGGTGCTTGTTCTTTTTAAAATTATATTTTTGAATTCTTTGTCTGGCATTTCATTCATTTTGTTGGACTTTGTCTTGGATTCAGTTATTAAAGGGTCATTAACTTTGGAGAACTCCTACATTTCTGTGTTTCTGTTGATTGATACTTCTATTTTTATGTAGGGTTGTCTTAGCCGGCTGCTTTGTCTTGAGGTTTCAGTCTCTTACTACTCAGAGAAGAGAAAGCATACCACAGTAATGATTGCTATTTAAAAAACAAACCTAGATGTTAAAATTTTTATTATGTTTATTTAGTATAGGTATGCATATGTGTGTATGTGTGTGGTGTAGACATGCCACGGTGTACATGGGGAGTCACAAGTATAGCTCTTTTTCTGTCTATGGTCCTGAGGGATTAAGTGCAGGTTTGCGTCTTGGTAGAAAGTGCTGAGCCATATTGCACAACATCCTTAAATGTCGTAAAATAGTTAGAAACATTTGGTCTTATACTCAGGGTGGAAGAGCAAAGGCCCAGGAAATATGTGATAAACTTGGGAATTAATTAAACCACAGTTCATTAGAAATAGAGAATAGTATAGGGAAAGGACAGAACAGGAGCAGTAACATCCTGAAACGCAGGGCAGACAGGTTATGAAAGAATGAGAGCTGCGGTGAGCAGTCACAGAGGGAAGCCAGAGTCAGAGCAGCATCAGGGACCGGCCCATGTCGCCTTTCGAAGAGGGTTTGAGGAGCACTCTGCTGTGCTCCCTAAGAGTTTGAGGAGCGCTCTGCTCTGCTGTGCTCCCTAAGGCTTTGAGGAGCGCTCTGCTCTGCTGTGCTCCCTAAGGGTTTGAGGAGCGCTCTGCTGTGCTCCCTAAGGGCTTGAGGAGCGCTCTGCTGTGCTCCCTAAGGGTTTGAGGAACGCTCTGCTCTGTTGTGCTCCCTAAGGGTTTGAGGAGCACTCTGCTGTGCTCCCTAAGGGTTTGAGGAGCGCTCTGCTCTGCTGTGCTCCCTAAGGGTTTGAGGAACGCTCTGCTCTGTTGTGCTCCCTAAGGGTTTGAGGAGCGCTCTGCTCTGCTGTGCTCCCTAAGGGTTTGAGGAACGCTCTGCTCTGTTGTGCTCCCTAAGGGTTTGAGGAGCGCTCTGCTCTGCTGTGCTCCCTAAGGGTTTGAGGAGCACTCTGCTGTGCTCCCTAAGGGTTTGAGGAGCGCTCTGCTCTGCTCCCTAAGGGTTTGAGGAATGCTCTGCTGTGCTCCCTAAGGGTTTGAGGAGCACTCTGCTGTGCTCCCTAAGGGTTTGAGGAACGCTCTGCTCTGCTCTGCTCCCTAAGGGTTTGAGGAACGCTCTGCTCTGCTGTGCTCCCTAAGGGTTTGAGGAGCGCTCTGCTCTGCTCCCTAAGGGTTTGAGGAACGCTCTGCTCTGCTGTGCTCCCTAAGGGTTTGAGGAATGCTCTGCTGTGCTCCCTAAGGGTTTGAGGAGCACTCTGCTGTGCTCCCTAAGGGTTTGAGGAATGCTCTGCTCTGCTCCCTGAGGGTTTGAGGAGCACTCTGCTGTGCTCCCTAAGGGTTTGAGGAGCGCTCTGCTCTGCTGTGCTCCCTAAGGGTTTGAGGAGCACTCTGCTGTGCTCCCTAAGGGTTTGAGGAGCGCTCTGCTGTGCTCCCTAAGGGTTTGAGGAATGCTCTGCTGTGCTCCCTAAGGGTTTGAGGAGCGCTCTGCTGTGCTCCCTAAGGGTTTGAGGAGCGCTCTGCTGTGCTCCCTAAGGGTTTGAGGAGCGCTCTGCTGTGCTCCCTAAGGGTTTGAGGAGTGCTCTGCTATGCTCCCTAAGCAGCTCAAGTGGCCATTCACTTTAGAAGGCCCAGGGTCTCTGAGTTGTTTTCTCTGAGAATTCCAAACAGTAGACATGGAAGGGTTTGTCATCTAAGCTCCCTTCATCTTTCAAAGGGTAATTTATAAGCCCTCATCTGCCGAAGAGCATCAGTAAAGCCTTTCTGTAAAACATTTAGAAGACTTCCATTAAAATATGCACTGAGAATTCCACGTCCGTAAATAAGCATACAAAATATTCTAAAAGAACAAACCTAACAATTATAGCCTTGAATAACTATAGCAATTTTTAAATTTTCCAATTTAAAAAAGACAATATTTATAATCAGCTTCTAGTACAGTGGTTCTCAACCTGTGTGTCATGACCCCACTGCTGGGCCACATATCAGATATCCTTCATATTGAGTATTTATAATTCATATAGTAGAAAAATTGCAGTTGTGAAGTAGTAATGAAATGATGTTATGGCTGGGCATCATGACAACATGTGGAACTATGTTAGCGGGTTGCAGCATTAGGAAGGTTGAGAGCCACAGATCTAGTAAGAAAGTGCACATACATATGAGTCAGTGCAGTACATAGATAGCCAAGTGGTTTTGTCCAGGGATCTCTTAGGACTTACATGTGTACCTTTATGCCTATATGTTTTCAGTAAAAACTTAAGTGTGACTGTAGCAATTTTGAAAAATAGCTTTAAATAAAGCCTTACATATTCCAAAATAATGTGCTGTTGAGAACAAACACACCAGTTGTGGTTAAGAAGGGCAGGCTGGTCTATGTGTGTTTATATCTGGTAGTTATTCCAGGGGCCACAGTGGGTTTCCTGTGATTTTTTTTTTCTGTTTTGTAATATTTTGTAACCATCTTGTCTTACTTTACGTGGAAGAGCCAGAGCCCTATGTCTTTGGTTTCTCCTCTGTGTAGCAGGCTTTAAAGGATGGTGTACCACCTGACTTTTATTTGTTTATTTTCTAGGCCAAGATAGCCAGATTAACCAAACGTTTTGGAGCAGCCAAAGATGATCTGAAGAAAAGACAAGAAGTAAGCCTATCTGTTTAGTCTTCATCAGTGCTCTGTTGCTGTGAAGAGACACCATGAGAACATGTAATTGGAGCTGGCTTACAGTTGAGAGTTTCCTTTACCTCACTGTGGAAAGCATGGAAGCATGTACACAGATGGGTGCTGAGAGCGAGAGCTTTGCATCCACACCACAGGCAGGGTCTGCGGAGTGCCGACGAGGGGAGGCAGACAGACAGACACACACCTACACGTGGACTTGGTCCTGGCTTGAGCTTCTGCAACTCCAAGCCCATCCCCAGTGACACACTTCCTCCAAGGTCACACCTCCTAATAGTGACACTCCTCAGTGACCAAGCATTTATATCTGTGACCCTTTGTGGGTAATTCTTATTTGAACTATCACATTTAACTACCTTTTAGGAGATAATAACATTTCCTTTATCATGAAAGTAAAATTTGCTTCTTTCCTACATATTAGTATATATACTTTTGGAGCTAAATGTTTAGACTAATTATTTCTTGTTGGTATTAGAATTATTTATATTAATATTATTAGAATAATATTATAATGTTATTGATATAATATTAGAAATATTTATATTAATCTATTTGAGGTTGCAGAATTTTTGAAGCAGTGTTTTCTCTCTCTATGTTTTTAAAGGCTGGCCATATAGCTTGGTTGGTGTGAGACCCAGAAGTTAAGGCCCTCCTTGATTAGAGAGAGTTTTATGATAGCCTAGATTTCAAGAAACTCAGTTTCACAAAACAGAAGTTATGTTTTGGAGATTTGTCTTACCTTGTTTATTTCTTTGTACATTTTTGCTAGTGTCATACTTTCATTTGTGTTTTTCCTAACAGTCATTGTCTGTTGTGCTGTTACTATAGGATGCTGACAAAGATTAGGTTATTCTTGTTACCTTAACAGTTTGAACATATTTTTTTAAATAGAATTAAGTCTAAACATCAGCACAGCCTTTGTCTGACTTTGTCTTTTTTGTTATTTATTATTTCATTATATTTTTATTCCTAATTTAGTATAGCAGTTTTAAGTTTATTTTCAGTTGAGTAAATAACATTTTTATGTTTTGATACCTCCATTATCTGGTTCATGGTGATTGCTAACAGTAACAGTGTTAACACAGTCACCATTATTCCTAGAGCCTTTTTGTTATTGACATAGTTCCATACCACGTCCTCCTCCTCTGAAGAACTTGAGTTACTGTTCTTGTTGCCTGTAATCACCGTGTAGTGGGCCTGCATCTTGCTTAGGCCTGTGGTCAGTATATTAATTGATGACAGCTGCCTGTGTAGGTTACTTTTTGTCAACTCCATAGATTGGAAGAGAAAATGCCTGGTTTCCTACCTAGGGTGAATAATGGCTTTTCAAGAGATAATCCATCATCCAAGAACAAAGCCATTTTTAAGGTTGGCTTGAGAAAAAAATAGAAACCTGAGAGCATTAGATTTCACATGTTGTCAAGAAAATGAAGAAAAAGCGTCTGAAGTCTAGTGGATCACAACGTTGCTGCTGCCCAGACCTCATTCTAAACTGAAAAGTTTGTGAGACTGAAGAATGATTACTTCAGGAGTGTGTTCCACACTTGATGTTTCTGTTTGGTTTAAAGCGTGGAGTGAATTAGTTCAAGAAGCAGGCAGTTCTGTGAAGCCAATCAGAGAGAGAAATGGCCCCCCCCTTTCCACCCAGAACATGCACAGAGCCTCGCGCCTGTCACATAGTTAGCTTCTCTCTAGGGACCCAGGGCCTTGCTGTCCAGCAAAGGCCACTGCACTGGGGCCCTCACCTCACAGGGAGAGCACCTCCACATGACCACAGCCCCTCAGGATAGTCTGAGAAACAATCAAGCAAATTACCAGCTCCTAAAGAGAAGTAAAGTGTAGAACTATCTTCTAAGTTAGAGGGATAAGCATCAGAAAGAGGAAATGACTGAAGGCACCAGCTGGAGATTAACAAAATGAGAAATTTTGAGATTGATGAAGAAAAATTTTCAAGAGAACATAGGAAAGGACAAAGTGGGGCTGCCTGCGCTTGCAGTACTTTCCATTGTTTAGTTATATAGTAGATCAAGCAGTGAGAGTGCCTTGAAGGACTTATTTTTTAAACAATTTCCATATACTGGAATTTATTATTTCCTTCACTATTCCCTCCTTCTAGAACCCTCCAAACCCACCCATATCACCAGGAAAGCCTGCCAGTGACGTCAACAGCAATAATAATGTGGCCTACAGGTAAGACCTGTGTTTCCTTTATCTGCTCTGTATGTTAGAAAGTAAGGTTAATCTTGGCATATAATGTAGATACCCATGCTACAATAAGTGGCATATTGGGTACATAACATATATTAGGTCATGTAATTGTTGGTTTTTTACTTTTCCCTTAAAATATGTATTGTTTTTGTGAATTAGGGTTTCTTTTGTTAAGACTTTTTTAAAAGGAAGTTATTTTTAGACTTTTTTTTTTATAACTTACTCTAAATCCTGCTTACTGCCCCTCTCATGATCAATCCCTCCCACAATCCTTCTCCCCCTCTCTTTCTCCAGTGAGTGGGTGGGGGCCCCCTGGGTAAACACCCCACCCCCAGCCCTGGTACTTCAAGTCTCTGTGAGGCTAGGTGCATCCTCTTCCACTGAGGCCAGAAAAGGCAGAACATATCCCACATACAGGCAACAGCTTTTGGGATCACCCTCTTCCCTCCAGTTGTTTCAGACCCAAATGGAGACCAACCTGCACACCTGCTACATACGTGCAGGGAGGCCTAGGTCCAGGCCATATATGTTTTTTGTTTGGTGGTTCAGACTCTGAGAGCCCCAAGAGTCCAGTTTAGTTGACTCTGTTGGTCTTCCTGTGGAGTTCCTATCCCCTTTTAGGCCGCAGTCCTTCCTCCTATTCAATAAGAGTTCCCAAGCTCCATCCATTGTTTGGCTGTGGGTGTTTGCATCTGTCAGAGTCAGCTGTCAAGTGGAGCCACTCAGAGAACAGCCATTGTAGACTCTGGTCTGCAAGTATAACAGAGTATCATTAATAGTGTCAGGGATTGGTGCCTGCCTATGGGATGGGTCACAAATTGGGCCAATTATTGGTTGGCCCTCCCTCAGTCCCTGCTCCATCCCCCATCCCTGTGTTTCATATAGACGGGATGAATTCTGGGTTGAAAGTTTTATGGATGGGTTTGTGTCCCTATCACTTCACTGTGGTTCCTTCCTTGGCTATAGAAGGTGGCCTCTTCAGGTTCTATATCCCTAATACTATGAGTCAAAGCTACTAACACCCCCATTCATTCTAGGGTGCCTCCCTTATCTCAGGTCTCTGCCAGGCTCGTCCTGAAGATGCTGCCCACCTCACCAATCAGTTGCAGATTTCCATTCATTCGCATGGCCATCTCTCCTGTCCTTCCCCTCACCTGATCCAGACCCCCCTTATCTCTACTTCCATCCAGTTCTCTCCCTCCATCTGCCTCTTATGACTATTTTATTTCCTCTTCTTAGTGAGAATCAAGCATCCTTGCTTGTGCCTTCCTTCTTGTTTAGCTTCTTTGAGTCTGTGGAATGTAGCATGGATATCCTGTATTTTATGGCTAATATCTATAAGTGTGCACATACCATGCATGTCCTTGTGGGTCTGGGTCACCTCACATAGGATGATATTTTCAAGTTCCATCCACTTGCCTGCAACATTCATGATACCTTTATTTTCAATAGGTGAATAGTATTATATTGTGTAGGTGTACCACATTTTCCTTATCCATTTTTCAGTTGAGGGACATCTAAGTATTTTTCTAGTTTCTGGCTATGACAATAAAGCTGCTATGAACATAGCTGAGCAAGTGTCTTTGTGGGATGGTGGAACATCTTTTGAGTATATGCCCAGGAGCAGTATAGCTGGGTCTTGAGGTAGAAATATTCCATGTTTTCTGAGAAACTGCAAAACTGGTTTCCAAAGTGGTTGGACATCTTTGCAATCCCATCAGCAAAGGATGAATGTATCACATGAGTTTTTGATCTTAGCCATTCTGATGGATGTGAGGTGAAATATGAGGGTCATTTGATTTGTATTTCCCTGATGACTAGGACTATGAACATTTCTTTAAGTTTTTCTCAGTCATTCAAGATTTTTCTCTTGAGAATTCTCTTTTTAGCTCTGTACCCCATTTTTTAATTGGGTTATTTGGGCTGTTGGTGTCTAACTTCTTGAGTTCTTCATAAATTTTGGATATTAGCCTTTTGCCAGATGTAGGGTTGGTCAAGATTTCCCCCCCCCAATCTGTAGGCTGCTGTTTTGTTTTATTGGCAGTGTCCTATGCCTTATAGAAACTTTGGCAGTTTTATGACATCCCATTTATCAATTTTGTGTCTTAGAGCCTGAGCCATTGGTGTTCTGTTCAGGAAATTGTCTCCTGTACCAATGTGTTCAAGGCTATTTCCCACTTTTCCTTCTATGAGATTTAATGTATCTAGTTTTATGTTGAGGTCCTTGATCCACTTGGCCTTGAATTTTGTACATGGTGATAAATATGGATGCATTTGCATTCTTCTACGTGTAGACATTCTGTTAGTTTAGCACCAGTTTTGAAGGTGCTTTCTTTTTTCCATTGTATGGATTTTGGCCACTGTACCAAAAATCAAATGTCCATAGGTATGTGGGTTTATTTCTGTGTCTTCAATTCAATTCCTTTGATCAGTGTTTCTGTTTCTGTACCAATACCATATAGTTTTTATCACTCTTGTTCTGTAGTACAGCTTGAGGTCAGGGATGGTGATTCTTCTGAAGTTCTTTTGTTCTTCAAGAGTATCTTGGCTATCCTGGGTGTTTTGTTTTCCATATGAAGATGAATATTGCTTTTTCTAGGTCTATAAAAAATTGTGTTGGGATTGCATTGAATCTGTAGCTTGCTTTTGGTAGGATGACCATGTTCACTATGTTAATCTTCCCTATTCATGAGCACAGGATAGCTTTCCATCTTCTCATAGCTTCTCAGTTTCTTTCTTCAAGAATTGAAGTTCTTGTCATATAGATTTTTCACTTGCTTGGTTAAGAGTTACACCAAGATAATTTATATTATTTGTGGCTATATAGTAAAGGGTGATGTAGCCTTAATATCTTTCTCTGCCCATTTATCATTTGTATAAAGGAATGTTACTGTTTTGAGTTAATATTGTATCCAGCCACTTTGCTGTAGGTGTTGATCAGCTGTAGGCGTTCTCTAATAGACGTTTTTGACATTGCTTATGTATAATATCACATCGTCAGCAAATAACGATACTTGGATTTCGTTCTTCTCAATTTGTATCCCCTTGATCTCCTGTAGTTGTCTAATTGCTCTAGCTACTACTTGAAGTACTATGTTGAAGAGATAGGGAGAAAGTGGGCATCCTTCTCTTGTCCCTGATTTTAGTGGAATTGCTTTAAGTTTCTCTCCCATTTAGTTTGATGTTGGCTATAGGTTTGCTATATATTGCTTTGATTATGTTTATGTGTGTGCCTTGTATCCCTTACCCCTCCAAGACTTTTAACATTGGATTTTTTTTCTTTCAGTTTGTTCATATAGTGAATTATGTTGATGGATTTTTGTATATTAAACCATCCCTGCATCCCTGGGATGAAGCCTACTTGATCATTATGGATGATGTTTTTGATGTGCCTGTAGATTCAGTTTGCGAGTATTTTACATCAGTTCAAAAGAGAAATCAGTCTGAAGTTCTCTTTCTTTGTTGAGTCTTGTATGGTTTAGGTATCAGGGTGATTATGGATTCATAGTAGGAGTTTGGCAATGTTCCTTCTGTCTCTAGTTTGTGGAGTAGTTTGAGGAGTATTGTATTAGCTCTTCTTTGAAAGTCTGATAGAATTCTGTACTAAACCACTTGTCTCTGGGTCTTTTTTTTTTTGGTTGGGAGACTTTTAAAGACTGCTTCTATTTCTTTAGGAGTTATAAGGATGTTTAAATAGTTTACCTCATCTTGATTTTGGTACCTGATATCTGTCTAGAGATACCATGAAATGTCCATTTCATTAAGATTTTCCAATTTTGTGGGATACAGGCTTTTGAAGTAAGACCTAATGATTCTTTCAGTTCCCTCAGTGTGTTGTTATGTCTCCCTTTTCATTTCTGATTTTATTTATTTGGATATTGTCTGTCTTGATTAGTTTGGCTGAGGACTTGTCCATCTTGTTGACATTTTTTGTTTTTTTAGAGGTTGCAAGATACATGTCCAGGCCCTTCTAACTTTTAGAGTTTCTGTTGAGAAATTAGGTGTAATTCTGATAAGTCTGCCTTTGTATGTTACCTGGCCTTTTCCCCTTGCAGCTTTTAATATTCTTTCTTTGTTCTGTAGATCTTGTGTTTTGATTATTATGTGGCGGAGGATGATTTTTTTTTCCTGGCCCAGTCTAATTGGTGTTATATATGTTTATAGGAATCTTTTTGTTTAGGTTGTGATTTTTTTTCCTGTGATTTTGTTAAGACTATTTTCTAGACTTTAGAGCTGAGCCTCTTCTCCTTGTTAGCTTAGGTCTTTTCATGGTGTCCCACATTTCTAGATGTTTTGTGTCAGGGATTTTGTAGATTGACATTTTCTTTTACTGATATATCAGTTTCTTCTATAGAATCTCTACCCTTGAGATTCTCTTTCAATCCCCTGTATTCTGTTGATGCTTGCAGCTGTTGTTCCTGTTCTCTTCCCTAGGTTTTCCATCTCCTGGATTCCCTCAGTTTGTGTTTTCTTTATTGCTTCTAGTTCTGCTTTCAGATCTTGCACGGTTTTATTTATTTCTTCCACCTTTTTAATTGTATTTTCCTGTGTATTTTTAAGGAATTTATTTGTTTCCTCTTTAAAAACCTGTACTATTTGTATTTTTCTGTATTTCTTTAAGGGTTTTATTTATTTTCTCTTTAAAGGCCTCTATCACTTATGCCATGAATATTTAGATCATGGATTTCAGGTTATTTTCTTGTGCTTTGGTTGTGTTAGGATATCCAGGGTTTGCTGAGCTTAGTAGCTGTACTCTGAGGGTGTCATATTTCTCTGACTTTTGTTGATTGTGTTCTTTCAAGGACCTTTAGCCATCTGGCTGGCTTTGGTCCCTGGATTTTCCCGCAGTAGTAGATATAAGGAGGGGGTGAGCCTCGATGGTCCTGGTGTGGCAGGCCTCTGTGTATGCTTGGCTGTGTGGTCCAGTAGCCTCAGGTCTGGTGAAGGAGGGTGGAGATGTGTTTGGGAGACTGGAGCTCCACCTGGGTGAGCAGGCTGCTGGGCAGATCTTCTTTCTTTACTTTTGCCTCGTTAATTATTAAATATATAGGGCTCACCCTCCCCCAGACCCTGTGTATTCCTTTATGAGCATGTCATTAGTAGTTTGTAGCAATTGAGAATTGCTTAATCAGTGATAAGAATGTGCCTGTGCCTATATCTAGTCTCCAGGTAATGTACTGATGATATTCGCATATAGACTGGGACTTTTGTGCAGTGCTGGCATGAAGTGGTCTGTGTACCAACTTTTTCTTCAGGTATAGGACACAGCCATAAATGCCATCACCCTTTTCCCACCATGGACCACTGTTTTTTCTGTCCTTTGGTGGGTCTCTCCTAGGATGGCATAGCCATTGACTGTTCATGTATCTTTTTCATAGAAATGCAGGCACAGTGCGACAACTGCTGGAGTCCAAAAGAAATGTTAGCGAGGGTCCACCACCATCCTTTCAAACTCCTGTGAATACAGGTAACATTTTTGTTGTTGTTTTTAATACCAACATACATTTTCCCAAGAAACCCTAACATGTTTGGTTCTCTTATATTCTTTTGTGGTTAGAAATAGGTTAGAAAACAGGGCACTCTGGTATAGATACAAGTACATTTCAAAAAAAAAATTAAGATTATAAATAAGTATGTGTCTATATACAGATGTTCAGATTCCTAGCTCAGTGCTCCTCAAACTTCTGTGTTTAGGCTTCACAGTCCTGTGCAATTACTAAAATGTCCAGAGAAGTTTTTGAGTTAAACTCATTGGTATTATTACCAGTTAAGTTAAAATAAAAATTTAAGGACCTTTTGTTCACTTAAATTTATAGTAAGCCTAGAAGCAGGCAGATCTCTTAGTTCAAGGCCAGCCTGGTCTATGTAATGAGTTCTAGGACAGCTTCCCCAGAGTGACGTCTTGTCTAAGAAACAAAACACCTACCGAAAAAATTTGTAATAAGCTTGTAATATGCACACAAAGGACATTTTTTTAAAAAATTGAAAATAGCTTTAATTTTCAAATTTAAAAATGATTAGTGAAAGAGTAGAAACCTGAGTTCCATTTCCAGAACCCACATTAAGCAAATGAACAGATAAGTAAAGGCAGTCCACTGTGGAGTCCACCTGCAGTCCTGCCCTGGAGAGTGAGCAGACTCTGGCCAACCAGCCTACATGGTGACTTCCGGGCCATTGGGAGAGCCTGGCTCAACATAGACGAAGAAATACAGGAGGCAGACGGGGTGACTGTGACTAAGATACTGAAGACTGTGTGCGAAACTGCCAGTGACTAAAGAAGGAAATAGTGAAAGAAAGAAGCCAGTAGCACCAGGGGAATGGCACTGAGCTGCACACATGAACACACACGGACATATGTAATTATCAGTGATAACAGTGAGGTGTTGCCTTTTACATAGTTCTTGAAAATCATATTTGATGTTATACGGCTAAAAGATGGCTGGCTCTTTTGTTTGATTGTTTTTGAGACAGGGTTTTTCTCTATTGGCCTGGCACTTGCTCTAAAGACCAGGCTGGGCTCAAACTCAGATCTTCTGTCTCTGCCTCCCACGCTCTGGCATTATAGTTGTTTACTACTACTGCCTGGCAAGCCGGCTGGATTCTTCTGTCTATATCTCCTTTCAGTCTCTTCAATCTGCTGACTGTATACATGAAAGAAATGTAGTCTCACACAAGTAGATGGAAACAGGCTGACCCTTTTAGATAGCTGGGTAGTTTCTGTGAAGTTAATGCAGAACAGAGTCAGAAATCATATTAATATGCTTTTCTCATCGTTTATCTAAGTCACTTTTTGAAGAAAATATGTCCTGCTAGACATGGTAGGCATGGTAATTTAGCAGATACTGGCATATAGATCGTAAGTTCAAAGCCAGTCTATGCTTTTACTGGAAGATGGGGCCTAATAAAAATGGTAGTTTTTATTACTTCTTTATGGTTATTTTAAAGTGAAATGTGGTCTTTTTTTGTTTAATACTGTAGTAAGCATTTGCTAGTTCAGTGTGAGAAGAGCATTTGGTGCTTTGAAACCACCTTGGGTTTGTAGTGTCCCCTTATCCACAGTTTATTTTCTATAGTTTGTTTCCATGGACTACAAATAGTACATGGAACACTCCATAAAAAATTAATATCTTTTATCATATTGTAATATTCTGTTTTATTATTAGGCACTTTTTTTTACTGTGCCTAATTTCTAGATTACACTTCACTGTAAGGATATGTGTACAACCCTGTGTCCCATAATGACAGTTCAGAGAGCTCTGAATGCACATGAAACAGTTATCTGGTGAGACCGTAACGGAGCCAAGAAGTTCTTTATCAGTGGCTGAGGCCTTAGCTCTCTTACTCTTGTAGCTCAGCATGTATGTTATGTTCATGGGAGTACACCTGAAGAGCTCTACAGACGGTAGCAAATAGAATCATGTGGGACACCTAACTGCAACTGTTATTGCCTTATTACCCACTCACTGGTTTACTGTAAGCTGATATGCTATTTTATTCTTGTAGTAGGTGCAGATATTTCATATTTGCTGTCCCATATTCCATGTAGTTTAGTACAGCCTTGTCCTCATACAGCATTGGAATTATGTAGTGACACATTTCTCAAGCATATCCATGTTGTTAAGGGTTAGGTGGCTGCTTTATGCATCACTGGGAGTGAGTCCATGTTGTCTTCAGATATGGACCTGTTGAACTAGGCCAACAGGCATCTTACTTCTGTCCACATAGTGCAAATGTCTCATTAATATTATGAAAATAGCTTTGACATTGCAAACTCCATGCAGGGTTCTCAGAAAAGTACAGTGTCCCTTGTGCATTCACTGAAAATCCTCTGGTGTACCAAAGGTTTTGGAGTGACTAGATATCTGAGCATTAAATTAAGTTATAGTTTAGGCCCGTTCAGTGAAACTACGTCTTGGCAGTCAGCATTTATTCTTGTCCCTCTTAGGTGTCTGCTCCACTTCGTAATTCGTTCACTCAGAGCTTTCTCCATACCGTGCAAAGATTATAGACTCTTCTGGAAGGGACTCGCCCCTCCTTAGTTCTTTCCCAAGGCACTCACTCAGTAAACTCTGTCAGGTTTACTATGGCTCAAATGGTAAAATTCAGTGACCATCTTCACTCACTAATGGCCAACTCTTTCTAGCTTTCCTAAGTTAGATATTGTTGATTTTTTTAAGTCATTTATAATGTTGAAAATGAGGTTATTTTTACTTAGTTTTTAGTATTATTTTTTATTTTTTCAGTTCCTCTGAAGTGAATGTAGTAATTTCTTTTCAAAAGCTGTTTTGATATTGAGAGAACAGTCTTGCATATTAACATTAAATCATGTGATATCTCATTAAACACCAAATATATACCTAAAAGTACTTCTAAACTGGGTGGTGGTGGCGCACGCCTTTAATCTTCACACTCAGGAGGCAGTGGCAGCTGGATTTCTGAGTTTGAGGTCAGCCTGGTCTACAGAGTGAGTTTCAAGACAGCAGACAGGGCTACATAAAGAAACCCTGTCTTGGAAAACCAAAACAAATAAAAGTTCTTCTTAACATTTCAGAGTTTCAAACGTAAACCTGGTAATTTTTTGTGATGGCTTTTCTGTGTCGAGTACATTGAATCCGTTATTTTTTGCTTGTTAAAGACTGACTTGTGCTTTTCTCTGTAGTGTCTTCAGCCGGTCATGTCACTTCCACAGCAGTTGTCAGTAGTCAGCCTAAAGTGCAGACCTCAGCGACCTCAGGTTCTCTGCCGGCAGCACCTCTTCTCCCTGCGCCCAGCACAGCCACCGTAGTGGCCACTACTCAGGTGCCTAGTGGGAACCCTCAGCCTACAATCTCTCTGCAGCCCTTGCCAGTGATTCTGCACGTTCCCGTTGCGGTAACCTCTCAGCCTCAGCTCCTGCAAAGCCATCCAGGGACTTTAGTGACCAATCAACCATCTGGTAACGTGGAATTCATATCTGTGCAAAGCCAACCTACAGTGAGTGGTCTTACCAAAAATCCAGTATCCTTGCCGCCCTTGCCAAACCCCACTAAACCAAACATTCCGTCAGTGCCCAGTCCTAGTATTCAGAGGAACTCTTCAGCCTCCGCTGCACCTTTGGGAACAACACTTGCTGTACAGGCTGTTCCAACCGCACATTCTATTGTGCAAGCCACAAGGACATCTCTACCCGCAGTAGGCCCATCAGCACTCTATAGCTCGTCAAGCAATCGAGGCCCGATACAGATGAAAATCCCAATACCCGCTTTTAGCACTTCATCTTCTGCAGAGCAAAATAGCTCTGGCACCTCAAGAATTGGTAAGTTGGTTTGCTTTGTCACAAACAAAAACACATTAATGGTCTTTTACTCATTAAACTCTTCCTAACATCATTGCGAAAGTGGGGTAAACAATTTGCTTGATTATTTTTTAATAATTTTCCGAATGCCTAATGATACTATCAAAGTAGAGTGTGCGAGGGCTTTTGTTTTGTTTTGGTGGGTTTTTTTTTTTTTTTTTTTTTCGAGACAGGGTTTCTCTGTGTAGCCCTGGCTGTCCTGGAACTCACTCTGTAGACCAGGCAGGCCTCGAACTCGGAAATCCTCCTGCCTCTGCCTCCCAAGTGCACCACCAGCGCCCGTCTTCACTTTGCTTTCCTGCTGAGGCATATTGGTACAGCTCTAGGGTCTGTCACAGCTCCCTGATCATGTGTGGACAGCAGTTAATAATCAGTCCAGAGTGCTGAGCTCTCTGTGCCTCACACAGTCTGGGTGTGTGTTGGGACTTTACTGCAGTTTTTTTCCTTATATCATAGATGATTTTGGCAAGCAGTTATCTTACTGTGCCCTAAGATGCAGACTCCTCCTGACTCATTGTCTCCCTGCCCCTTAGACCTGTCTCCTCTCTGCCCCCACTTTCTCTCGGCTCTGTTCCCCAACTTCCTCTCCCCTTCTGTGTAAGAGAAGTTGTAAGTAAGAACAGCATTTCTGTTTGCTGTTTTAGTAATTTATTTTGAGTGAGTTTTTGTACAGTCTTTGTAGCGAGCTTTATGCATAATTTGTATTTGCTTCTATGATGGGTGGATCAGGACAATTAAATAAATACATTTTAATGATCTAATTTTAAAGGGTTATTGTAAGAGAACATCCAAAACAATATATTGCCAGGCTGTGGTTGCAGTGCATGACTTTAATTCCAGCACTTGGGGCAGAGGAAGGTGGGTCTCTGGGTTCACAGCTGGCCTGGTCTAGGATAGCCAGGGCTACACAGACAAACCCTGTCTCTAAAACAGAACAAGAACAACGACGCCTGTAATCTTGAGTCCTTGTTATTTTCTCTGTCATATTCCATAAGACATATATTATCTAATTGTCATATTTTACTTCAAAATATAAGATGAATTTGGCTGCAAATGCCATTTGAAATTGCAGGCTTCTGTCCTGGCTGTCCTGCACCAGGCTGGCCTCAGAGGGGTCCACCTGCCTTTGCCAGGCTGGGAGAAAGGCACGCGCCACCTCACCTGGCCACAAAAACATTGTTAATGCTTGCCTCTCTAAGATAGATGTTTGCTTTCAAGTCAGAGGACAAGCCAATTAAGCTTCATTTTCCCATTTCTTTTTACAAAACTTTCAGTAATTTTAATGTCAGTTGATTCATAATAGACTTTATTTTATGTGATTTTTGTACAGGATCACTGAAATTCTGAAACAAAGTTGGCATTGTTTTTAATTCATTTAATTTATTTACATTGAATTTAAGTAAACACAGTTTACTAGAAGACCATAGCCTGTATAAAAAGCTTTAAAGAGTATTTGTTTAATGGTGTGAATACTTGTCCCTTAAATATGCACATTTCAGATTGTCATTTCATCAACATGTTCTTCTAAACAATTTGTAAACCTTTGATGATGCTATACTAGAGAGTTACCCAGCTGACAAGCTGTTTTCATATTCCTCAGTCTGTTTCAGATGTGTATTATATGTGAGATTAATGCTTCCCATAATCATTGATTAGTATGATAATATATTTGTCTTTAAAATGTTTTTATTTTAGAGTATTTATTTGGTATATTTATATATAACTATATATAAACTATTGATGTTACCTTCATTTGAAAATTGCATTTGATTTGTGATTAAAAACCAATTTCTAGCTGTTAGTAATAAATGTGAGTGTCACAGGCAGTGTTTCTAGAATCTTCATTAGGAAGTACTTATGTGAGAACCTTGGCTATGCCTAACTTCAGCGATGCCATAATGCTAGCAGATGGCCATTTGTCCTTGTAGGCTACCCATGGTTTAAGCAGAACCAAATGGAAAAGCTTTGCAGAGTATGAAAATTGAAGCTAAATGATATACCTTTATTGTTATAAATAATTATAATCACACAGTCAAAACCTGTCATATCTTATATTTATAAACACATATCTAATAAAAATATGTGCTGTATAACTAGATTATATTTGTACATATTTACCATAGTTTATTAAATCCTTAATGGATTTTAAGTAAATTGTACTTGTTTATAATGAAGTAGAGAGACTCTTTAGAGCTCAAATTCTACTTTATTCATTCAACAAATAATTGGAACTTGTAATTTTCTCAAGTTCTGCATGCACATAGAAACACATAAGATATCCTCCTTTTCACTAACCCCACAGATTAAATATGCAACCTTGCCATTAATTAAGTAGCTATAAATGTAATAAGTATTATAGTATGCTGTTTTCCTTGAGAAAACAGAAAAGCGGATGAGAGTCATTGGAAGGTATGAATTAGCAGACAGCAAATGGGGGAAATACATCATTACACTATTTTATTTTTTTGGTCTGGAGGAGTATGGCATTCTCGAATATTGATTGCAGTGTGGAAGATGGTTCGATAGGAATAGAATGAAGTTGTAGATACCAGCAATGATGCACTCAGGACTGGGGCATTAAATAAAATGCAGCATAAGAAGATGCAGAGGGGGAAAAAACTGGTATACTTGATCATTTTTTTAATTTAAGAATAGACTGCAAGAGCTGGAGAGACAGCTCTCCAAACTGACTGCTCCTCCAGAGGACCCACATTTGATTGCCAACACTCAGAAAGGCGTTCACACCATTTCTAACTCTTATCCCAGGTGATCAGATGCCTTCCTCTGGCCTTCTTGGGTTCCAAGACATGCACATGGTGCTCATGCAAATATGCAAACAAAACACCTCCATACAAAAACAGATCAAGTTTTTTAAACAAAGATTAATATAGGAGAAATGCTAAATTTAAAGGTTGGATTTTTTTAAAAATGTGCATGTCTGTGTGTGAGGAGGACAGAGGGTGTCATGTCTGCATATGAGTAGGATGGGGATGGGAGATGTCATATGTCTGCATATGAGGAGGACAGAGCGTTGTCAGTCTGGAGCTAGAGCTGCAGTTACAGTCAGTTGTGAGCTGCTTGTGTGGGGTGTTGGGTCTTCTGAAAGCACAGTATGTGCTCTTAACCACTGAGCCGTCTCTCCAGTTCCTGTTCTGGACCTCTAAAATATTAAATGCTAGTCTCATTTTAAAAGCCCAACATTAAGGGGTTGATTTGTAAGAGTTATGTAGTTGTATAAAATTCACTCAACATCTCTGATTTCTAGAAGTATGGGAAAACTAGAGCTTACATAACACCAAACAGTTAGTTACTTCTTCAACCACAACTTCCTTTGAGCTTTCTGTGTTCTGCTTCTACTCACCCAGTTATCTCGACCTACTAAGCAAATACTACCAGGTTCTACTGTAAAGAACCTGGGGGACTGGGACTGCAGGGCAGACGTGGCTCAGCACTTGCTGCTTTTGCACTGGATCTGGGTTCAGGTCTCATATTCCAAAGCTCACAACCACCTGAAACTGCAGCTCCCGAAGATTGACACCCTCTCAGCCTTCAGAGCTACGTGCACAGGTGGTGTACGTACAGACATTCCAGACATAGAGAAGTAAATGTAAATCATTTACTCAGAAGAGTAAGTGAGATACTGGTTAAAATGACTAACCAGTGTTACATAACGAAACCCATCAAGCAGGAACAAAATACATGTCTGCCCTACATTATAGAAGGATATTAAGCTATAATTTGATTTCTCATCTTTGTTAATTTTGTTAATAGATGATTTTCAACTTCCTACTTTGAGAAGTGCCTCAGGTGGATAGGAGAAAGGGAAGAAAACAGAGACAAATGCTGTATTAAACATGAGGCCAGGCAGTGGTGGCGCACGCCTTTAATCCCAGCTCTTGGGAGGCAAAGGCAGGCGGATTTCCGAGTTCAAGGCCAGCCTGGTCTACAGAGTAAGTTCCAGGACAGCCAGGGCTACACAGAGAAACCCTGTCTCAGAGAAAAACAACAACAACAACAAAAAAAAACCCCATGAAGCAATGTTTAGCCTGTAGTAAATGGCAGGGGTATTGAAAATCTAGGGAAAGGGATGTTGTTACCCTTTTGTGAATAATTAACTTAATCTGAGACAATTATGCCAAGAATAGAATCATTCTGAATTACAAAACAGCATGCACACATATACATACACACACACACATATACATTTAGTATGTAGGTAAAAAAAAAAAACCCAAAAATATCAATGTTTTGGCAGTATTGCCTATGTATATTAATTCTTTCACATGTAAGTCAAGTAACCTAGAATTCGTTTTATGGTAAAAGCGTTTCAGGAAAAAAATATATTTGTCATTTTTTGAGACAGTCTTATGTAGTTCTGGCAGGCCTAGAACTTGCTGTGTAGATCAGATAGGCCTCTGCCACACAGGGCTCTGCCTGCTTCCGCCCTCAAGTGCTGGGGTTAAAGATCTGCACCACTGCACCCTGCCAATTCTAAAGTTTTTATAAAAAGTTAGTTTATATTCATATATTACTTCAAAAATAAAATTGAAGCAAGGTTGGAAAAAACACCATGAAGCCTTGGTGTTTAGTTCCTGCCCTGGGGTTCACTTGTGGGCCTTTATCTTAGTCCATCATTTAAATGTAGAATTGTATGTGTGATATAGACAGCTTTATCAGTTTTTAGGTATTTATGGTATACTCTTCATATGTTCTGAGGGTTTGAAAATAACAGGAATACCATATTTGACCACGAAGTTGTTTATTTCCAGAAAGAGGATGGATGTTTTTAATATAAGAACACTCCTAATAATGCAGCTAATTATTCTCACAGAGAAAGCGAATTTACTTCAATGGGTATAAAAGATATGTTATGAGCTCTTAAGTTTCTCTTCTGTCTGTTAGAAATTTGATGTGAATAAATTTGCTTTTCATGCTGTTCTGAAGGTAGTTTTCAGGTCTATAACAACCTTCCCATGGAAACTTGAGAAGAGTCAAGCAAAAACGAATGTAGGGAAGTAATCTGGGTAGGTAGATGACCTCAATTCAAAGTCCCAACACTTAGATAAAAACGTCAGACTCGGTGCAAGAATCTAAACCCAGTGGAGAGCCTCAGACACGTGGATTCATGGCACTGTTTGGCCAACCAGCCTAGCAGAAACTGTGGTCTCCAGGCTCAATGAAAGATGGCCTCCAAAAATAAGTGGGAGGGTGACTGAGGATGGCATGTGATGTCATTCTGGCCTCCATGCATAGCCATGAGCAGGCATGTGTGTCAGCACAGCACACAAAGAGAAGCACTCTGTACTTACACTAGTACATGTCTATATGTCTCATCCTCACTGGAACCTTCTGTACTGAATCTATTATGGACATTTTTTATAGAAGATTTTCCCCAAAGACATATGATATGAAAGGATGGCGTTTTACTTAACCATTTATTCATATTGAACATTCTTATTGTTGTACAAATGTCAAATGATATTTCTGAGGTATTCCTTAGGATACTTTAAGTTGCTCAGGAATGAGTGAGTATATGAAGCTTGAAATTCTACATTGTGAGGGCTGGAGAGGTGGCTCACTGGTTAAGAGCACTGACTGCTCTTCCAAAGGTCCTGAGTTCAATTCCCAGCAACCACATGGTGGCTCACAGCCATCTGTAATGGGGTCTGATGCCCTCTTCTGGTGTGTCTGAAGACAGCTACAGGGTACTCATAAATAAAATAAAAAGAAATAATTTTTAAAAAGGAAAAGAAAAATTTATAATGTGACTTAGCCTTCTAAAACAGAATGATGTGTGAGAGAAACCATGCACACATCTGTGACATGCTGACAAAAAAATCATTGGATAAGAATACATAAAATATGTGTGTAAAGCAGCCTGGCCTTTTACACATTATACATGTGTTAACATTTTCCTTTTTTGATTAAGTTGCAGAAAACCAGACAAACAAAACAGTAGATTCTTCTGTTAATAAGAAAGCAGCCGATAGCACATCACAGGTAAGATCATTTCCCTTTGCCACGGCGCTGTGTTCTCAACAACAAAAATTATGGTTCTCCTTACCTCATTAATTACAGGGTTTGTTTTTGTTTTTTGAGACATGATCTTTTGTAGCCCAGGCTAGTCTCAAACTCACTGAACATGAGTCTTGTCCTTCTTTGCTGAGGGAAGGCTTTGTTGAACTTGGGATTTTGAATTTAGAGGAGTTTAGTAAAATCAGCAGCATCTGCATATCCCTTCAAATGCAGCAGTGACCTTTGCTGCTCTCCGACGTGGAGTTTTCTCATTTGTTGCACCATTTTTCCCTTGTCACTGTGGCAAGCAGTGCGTTCTTTGTGGTCTCTCTGCTCGATGGCCGTGGTACTTTCAGGTTTGTACATGTTTTCACCAGTTTTTTGGAGGAAGGTCGTTATTTCTTCACGTACTCAACTATCCCGACCTCTCTTAACAAGTCGTATTACATTTATTTGTTAGGGTGCAGCAGTGCACATGCCGAGAATAGAGGACAGCTACAAGTCTCTCCGAGGCTTGAGCTCAGGCTTGGTGGCAGAGCCTTTGTCTGCTGGGCCACTACACTGGCCCTCAGTCAGGTGTTTGTTAAACTCCACTTGATATCCAGTCCTCCTCCTCCTCCTGCTATTTCATTCTCCATTCCTTGGGTGGAAAAATTCTGTTGGTCAAACATTATTTTCATTGAGCTCATCATCTGCATCCTATAGGCTGCCTTGTGCTTAACCAAATGACTTTTAACATAATATTTGATATTTATTCTTTAGGAATCTTGCACATGTATACAGTGTATTTTGATCATATACCCTTCCTCCTCCCCTAAATGCTCCTGAACACATCTCTTCCCAATTTCACCCCACCATTAATATTCAGAATCCAGTTACTGCTGCCCATATGGGCACAGGCGTGGGGGGTACCAGGGGCCCAGCCCCCTTGCAGCAGCCATCAACTGTTACTAATGCCTTAGCTAGAGCAGTACCTCATAAAGCCTTTCTTTACCCCTGCTGGACGCCGACTGGCTTGATCTCATGAAGTTCTCATGCAGGAGTCACGGCTGCTCCAGGTTCATCACTACAGCCCCCGTGCCATGTCCCAGGCCCCTCATCCCTCCGCTCGCTCTTGCTTTCTAGCTCCTCTTCCCCAGTGTACGGTACCTCGGATGGTGATGGTGGAAGGATGGGCTCTTTCCAGATTATCCCCCTCATGACTGAGCCCACGCAAGTCTCTCTCAGTCTTTGACCACTTTCGTATTGACAGTTGCTCATTGCAAAGAGAAGGTTCCCTGACTAAGGTCGAGAGCAGTACAAATCCATGGGCGCAAATGTAAATATTTAGAAGACAGTTTGACAACATGACAGTTTAGCATACAACAATAATAGATCCCCCCAACCCCAGGGCCTGTGACTTCCTCAGCTTTGGCTAGGTATACAATACCAGACACATTCCCTTCTGGGGAGCAGATCTGAAATCCAATTGAAATTTTCTATGAAGTCAGGGGATTCTTTTCTTAATTATTATCATTATTACTATTTCATTTACCTATTTGTGTGCATGTGCCGCAGAGCACTGTGGTGCTCAGAGGTCAGTTCTGCAGCGCTGGGTCCTGAGCCAGGCCCGCGCAGTGATGCTCTGTAGCAAGTACTCTTTCCCTGTGGAGCCATAGCCCTGGAGCAGCCTCTTTCTGTAGTTTCAGAAAACAACTTGACCTTTACAATTGAGGGCACTAACTGATTAGATTCAGTCTCAATGGTATGTCAAAACAGATTATGGTTATCATTTGTTAAGCATTACCTTATTTCACATGTCCTGTTGGGCATTTTGTTTGTACATTTGTGTACCCATTTTGTATATCTTTTACCTGCCTGCACTATAGAGATTGAGTCACATAGCTCATGAGTTGGAATCTGCCTGTAGATGATGACTCTGCAGCCAGTGCCTTTCGGACTTCTGCTGCTCCTGGTTTTGTTTTTGTCTTTAATTCTAATTGTCTTACTAATGATTTTGGACCCTGTGCTGAGTTTGGTCAAATTGGACATCTCCTAATGACATAACAATGCCTTCCTCCCACTGAGATACATCCATAACTAATAATTTAAGTGTGAGACTGGCCAGGATTTCCATTGTCAGAGAGTAGATGTCTGTATTAATCATGGAGCACTTGAGAGAATCTAGGCTTCAGTTGTTCTGTGTACAGACAGCTTTATTTCTAAAAAATACTTGAAATTATGTTTATTGTACTAATGGCAGTTATTTAATTGTCTGTTTGTGTTGGTACTTGTGTGTGTGTGTGTGTGTGTGTGTGTGTGTGTGTGTGTGCGCTTGTGCCACACGTGCATATGAGTGTCAGAGGACAACCTGTGGGAGAGTCCGTTCTTTGCTTGAACGAGGCCATTCACCCCTTTGCCCTTACTGTATTCACACATTTCCTTAGTAGCTGCTGCTCCATTGCAGAATCAAGCAAATTTTATTTTTCAGAGTGGAAAAGCGTCTAGCAATGACTCAAGTGGTGTCATTGATCTCACAATGGATGATGAAGAGAGTGGAACTACACAAGGTATCTGAACAGTGATTCTTTCAAGCCATGCTTCAGGAATGTTCCCCTCCTAGTATTTGGTGAAACTTTCTAGTGGTAACATTGATATATCTACACCCCCCCCTTTTATTAATCATTTTATTTATATTTCAAATGTTATCCCCCTTCCTGGTCTCCTCTCCATGAAACCCCCGGCCCCAGGTCCCTCCCCTTTGCCTCTAAGGGGGTGCTCCCCAACCCATCCACCCACCTCACCCACCCACTCCCGCCTCACCCCTGTAGCATCCCCCTTCTCTGGGGCATCAAATGAAACTTGTCCTCACACTAGAGGTGAAGGAGGCCCTAGACTTAGGAAGCGTCAGAATCAGTAAGAGACCCAGGAGTCCAGACTAGTTCTTTGGTGGCTCCCTTAACCTCTCTCCCTCCTTTCTCCTCTTCTCCCTTCCTCCCCTTCTCCAGTCCCTTTCACTCCCTCTTTTAGTGTAGATATACTTAAGTGTCTGGCCATCTAATTTTCATCATTTGAATTTAGTGCTATATGAATAAAAGTCAAGATTTTATCATCATTCTTTTTTTTGGGGGGGGGGGTTTCGAGACAAGGTTTCTCTGTCCTGGAACTCACTCTGTAGACCACGCTGGCCTCGAACTCAGAAATCTGCCTGCCTCTGCCTCCCAAGTGCTGGGATTAAAGGCGTGCGCCACCACTGCCCGGCTTATCATCTTTCTTATCAAGAGTCCCTAATAATTGTCTTAGTTGCAGTATTCAACTAAGTACTAAATTGGGTAGATACTAGGGCATATTCCGCAGTGTTTCATGGATAAAGTTCCTGGGTCAAATCTAACTGCAAAAGTGCTGAATTTAAAAAAAAAAAGAAATTAGTGTTTTGGTTTTCTTTTAATGTACACTAATTTATAGTGTAAATGCCCAGTAATGATTCAATGTATGATATTTCTCAGATTCCTTTGGCTATCAAGGTGTCTTTGCTCACAAACATACATAAAAACATGATGATAATGTGTTTATTTGGAAAGTTCTAATGCTAATTGTTCTTATCTTGAAGTCAGTGAACTTTCAAAGTTATGTTTTAGGGTATATTTGGATATATGGATTTGGGAGAAATAAAATTAAATGAATATAGCTAATTCTAAGCAGTTTACAGAGAACTGTATAAACTGAGGTACAGTCGAAACATTTATCTGTCCTTTATCAAGACTGACCTCTTGATGGTGTGATGGATACCATGACTGGTATCATGGTGATTTTAAGAGTATCAAATCATCATTTTACTTTCAGTTTTGTTTATTTTGCTTTTGTAGATCCTCAGGAATTCTTAGAGAACAAAAGTAAATATTGTAGCAGGATTCTGTGAGGGCAGAGCTGGCCTTGAGAGTCCCAGGCATTCCCACTCATCGTGCTAGCCTCTTGGGGCTGCTTTCATTGACTCACGTCTGAGTCATATTAATTTTATCATTCTAAAGAATATTGTTTTCCTATTGAAACAGACTGAAGGACCCAGAGCTACTCAATAGAACATAATGGATGAGGTCCACTCCTAGAGAAAGAGTTGGTTCAGCCAGGTGGTGGCGGCGCATGCCTTTAATCCCAGCACTTGGGAGGTAGAGGCAGGCGGATTTCTGAGTTCGAGGCCAGCCTGGTCTACAGAGTGAGTTCCAGGACAACCAGGGCTATACAGAGAAACCCTGTCTCAAAATACCAAAAAAGAGGCCTGTTTTGATACTTGAAGCCTTTCTACTTTAAGAAACCATGAGGAGCCGGGCGGTGGTGGCGCACGCCTTTAATCCCAGCACTTGGGAGGCAGAGGCAGGCGGATTTCTGAGTTCGAGGCCAGCCTGGTCTACAGAGTGAGTTCCAGGACAGCCAGGGCTACACAGAGAAACCCTGTCTCGAAAAACCAAAAAAAAAAAGAAACCATGAGGATTAGCAAGCACTTACATAAAAATCTAAACAACTCTTAGTAATTGAGATTTAAAACCTTCACTCTACACTATTTGTCTAGAAGAATGCCTTTGGTACATTGATAAATACATATACATGCATTTTTTGCAATGAAGTTGATATTAAATATTGAGTCCAGAAGATTGTTGATTAAAGAATAAGACTGTATTTCTCTAAAAGTGTGAACTGGAATCTGTTAAGAACCACTGGTGAATTCTTGTTTTTTTTTCTTTTTTCGAGACAGGGTTTCTCTGTGTAGCCCTGGCTGTCCTGGAACTCACTGTGTGGACCAGGCTGGCCTCGAACTCAGAAATCCTCCTGCCTCTGCCTCCCAAGTACTGGGATTAAAGGCGTGCGCCACCACTGCCCGGCGGTGAATTCTTTAAATAGCTCCAGACTGGGTTTTCAAATCAGCAAAAACACACATAATGAGAATAGAAAAACCTTGTTTCTAAAGAGGGCAATGTGATGTGCAGGTAGCAAGCAAGGAGTAAGTCTCAGAAGCATCAGGCCTGGATCACCTCATGTCTTCTGTCCTCACTCATGTGTCTTACATTTTAATTAACAGACCCCAAAAAGATGAATCCTCCTCCTGCATGTGCTGTGAGCACCTCCCAGCCCATGGCTCGATCCTTGCAGCCCATTCTTCCAGCACCGCCCCTTCAGCCATCCGGGGTGCCGACAAGTGGGCCATCCCAGGCTACCATCCACGTTCTGCCTACAGGTAAACTTGCAGAGTCACCACGCAGGAACTTTAGTGACCCATTTGTAGAACACTGGCTATGGAAGTGGGGGCGTGGGGGAGAGGGGGCTGTGGTCAGACTCCATGACCTAGACCACTCTTACAAAGGCAAACATGAAATTGGGGCTGGCTTCTACACTTGATCCAAGGCAGCCAGGAGACTATCCTACTAGCTGTAGCTTGAGCTTATATAGGAGACCTAAAAGCCTGTTTCCACAGTAGCACACTTCCTCCAACAAGGTCACACCTACTCCAACATGGCCATACCTCCTAATAGTGCTGCTCCCTGTAGACCAAACGTTCAAACATAAGAATCTATGGGAGCCAAATCTAGTCAAATCAGCACAACCAGGAAGTCTGTGCTACTATTTTACCTGTTTCATTTAAAAAAAAAAAAACCGGTAAGATTGGGTATTCTCACTACATAGCTTGTATCACCTAAACTATTTAGAAGACATCCTGTCTTCTTGCAGATCAGGTTATTATCACTTGATGTGCTTATAGAATCACACCCTCCTGAGTGAGCTAAATGATATTTCAGCCATGAAAGTTACAATATCAGAATAATTTGTGGCTAAATTATTTTCTAATGGTTCAGCAACTCATTTGTTAATCTTCGCAATCGTTGCTGGTGCCGTAAGTGCGTGCAGTTTAGCGTAGTGCCTGGGTGGATTGTTTGCCTTTTAGTCCTAATGTCATTGCACATCCTGTCACCTAAGCTACTGTTTATCCTGTAGCCATTTCTAGGCCAAACCATGTGCTATGTGACTGTCCTGCATAGAAGTTTTATGTTGATCTTTATATTCAAATGCCATTTTTCTATCTAAATAGCTACATTGCAGTTCTCTGTTTCTTTGCCTTATCCAAAGTTACAGTGACAGTTATGTAATTTATAGTTTAAGAGGAAGTGTCATCGTGCAAAGAGATACATTGGTAGTTGTCACCAGATGCTGAAGGGTTCTTGTTTACCATTCTGAGTAAGAAGATTAGTAAACAAGATATAGACTGTAGTAGAATGTCCACTTAAGGGCTTTGGATATGCTCACTAAATTCTCTGGAATGTAGCACTAAAGATCCTTCTTGGAAGCTGTGCTTTAAATGTAGGGGCATCAGATGTCAACCCACTGTAAAGTAGGAAACGCTAGAGGGTAGGAAGGAGACGGCCTGTTTTGCCAATGGTTTTTATCTACCACCTCAGGGAACCAAAGGAGCCATCTTTGAGAACACTAGCAAAGGCACATAGTTGCTGAAAGGTTGAAGCATTATCACCGCATCTTTATTAGGCCAGACCGTGTCTGCATTTCAAAAGCTTAAAGATTCTTAATCTCATTTCCTTTCATGGCTCACTTTATGAGGTCACAACTGTGAGGTCATGCTTGTGAAACACTTGAAACATTTCCCATTATCCATGTCAGTCACCCAGCAGGCCTTCAACAGATGCCTCCTATAGCATAGCTAGGCTGTGTTGTGCACAGTGCTGCAGTGACCTCAGACTGTAGGGGTGAGTGAGTACCACAGTGGCTTTTGCTGTGGTTCAAGTTCAAGGGAAGGAGGCCACAGAAAAGAATCAAAGTTATTGACAACCAAAAGCACACTTGTTAAGTTTTACCGTGGTACCTCTTTAAGCTTTGTGTGTGCGTGGTAGAGAAGAATCAAGGTAAGCCGTCATCAGTCAATGCCCAAGTTCATCTCTGCTCAGGTATTACCGTGGTAACAACTTAAAGAATTCAGTAAAGGGCGAGTGAACTGACTTTGCCATTTTTAGTTTCCTGATACATATTATTATTTTCCTTTACTTTGATTCGTTTTGCTTTGTTCTTGGTTGTGAGCTTAGCCTTTGACCACTGAGCCGTCTCCTCAGCCCCTCTCTCACTTACGTAAGCGAGGTTCTGTTCCAGCCCAGAGTGTTCCTAAACTCATTTAGCCAAGGTGGCTTCAAACTCACTATTGGGATTGCATGCATGAGCCTTATTAATAGTGAGTTATTGCCTTCCTAGAATTCTGCATTTCTGAACTTGGAGTAGAACACAGCACTCACATGAGGTTAGACATGACCTACATTCCAAGTACAAAGTAGCACCAAGAAGAAAAAATGTAAGAGAATGAGCCCATTCCCCGTGCTGGGGTGGGGAGTGCCGTGCAAGCAAGCATCAAGGAGACGCCACCTGCTGCCAAGCAGTGAAGGAGACTCCCACACAGTGAAAGAGACTCCCACACAGTGAAAGAGACTCCCACACAGTGAAAGAAGAGAGCTGTTTCCCCCACTTGTTGCCTGATCATCACGCATGCACTCAAAAAATAAATAAATAAAATGTAAAAACAAGTTAAAAGTTTTATGTAAAGATTATAAACTGTAGCTTCCAATAAGGCTTTGATTTGGACACTGGTACCCTTAGAAAAGGAATTCATGTGGAAGGAGGGAAGAGAGTAATTTCATATCATGTTCCCCCTTAAAAAAAAAAACAAAAACCCCATTTTTTTCCAACTTCATCATGTACAATTTTAACATCTGCTAGAACACCATGTACAGTGCCTGTGTGTTAGAAGAGCAGGAACAGGATCTAAATAATGCTGTATGTTTCATAAATGTTGTGTCAAGGTTTTGCATAAAAGGCCTATTTCTAAGGTTCTAAGCTATTACATGCGTCTACATCTGTAGCCACCCAGGAAGCTTTCTGGAAAATGCATGTGTGACTGATTCACAGCCCTTTGAGTTCGGTGGACAGAGACTAAAACCTCCAAAGATGACAGTTAAGTCTGGGGAGATCCTGCTCAGGTAGTGTGGGATGAGAGATGTGCCGACCAGGAGGCTCCTGCAGGAGGGAGAAAGATGACCTCATCAGCCAGCCATGATGCAGATGGTGACATGGTCACACAGCAGAAACTAAACTACGACCTGGAAACCAAAGTCCCTCATACAGATCACATGTATAGGGACACACACACACAGTCATAAACTTTACATAGGCCCTGTTCTTTGAGCTATGCTATTTGTTTCTCTTCAGTCTGCTGAGTTGACAAGTCGGACTGGTGTTAGATGATAGGCTTCAACTGGAACTTGTCCCTTATTTGTAGGCAATGGCCTGATCAGCCTCTGTTCCTTGCTGTAGTTAGCTCAGCTAGACAGACACCTGGGGTAGGGAAAATGCACGTGACCTGCAGAAGTGGTGGAAGGGCTGGAGAACTCGATCTGCACTCGGTCTGACAGCCCTCTTCCCTGTGGTTAGGTTTTGTGTAATGCTAAATACTGCTTCATGACATAGAATTGGCTGCATTCTTGGGATCTTTTGTTTGCTTCCTTTAGCTCCAACCACCGTGAATGTAACACATCGTCCAGTAACTCAGGTGACCACAAGACTCCCTGTACCAAGAGCTCCTGCAAACCACCAAGTGGTATATACAACTCTCCCGGCACCAACCGCTCAGGCTCCCCTCCGAGGGACTGTTATGCAGGCTCCTGCTGCTCGTCAGGTCAATCCTCAGAACAGTAAGAGGCTCTTGCTTATTTATGGCTTTGGAGTGTGTGCACTGCTCTATACCGACGCACAGGGGACAGCACACTTGCACAGTGTAGTTAGTAACAGTGCAGTACATTGGAAATGACTGGTACCATAGATGACTGGCTAGCCTGGAGCTCACCGAGGTCCACCTGCCTCTGTCTCCCAAGTGCTAGGATTAAAGGGGTTACAGCACTACCTCTAACCTTTCTTAAGATTTAAAGGAAGATATTGGACATATATACTATAGAATTTGTAGTCTTTATATTATCTTCAATTTAACTTTGTTATTATATTACCCCATTTGATATTTATTTATGTTTTATATATCCCTGTATATCCTTGGCTGCATAGGAATTTGTGGTGTAGACCAGCCTGGCCTCAAACTCACAGGCATCTGCTTGCCCCTGCCTCCTCTATGCTGAGGTTTAAAAGTGTGCACTTAATGATTCCTACCTTGTCAACTTGAAGTTAGAATGGTAAGTCATAGCTTAACCCATAAAAGGGAAGTTATAGTAAAGATTGTCTCAAATATTACAGGAAATTCAGTTGATTTAAATAGTAATTATGCCCAATCTGTATAAAATTAACATATGTATATTAATATCTTAGAATACATGGTTTAATCATAGAATATAATGTATAAAAGCAAGGTATATAAAATTTAAAGCAATATAATAAAAGTGAAACACAAGTGACCCTTGCTACCTTAGGAAGTACAACTTTATTGCTCTTTTGTCTATCTTTCCCTCTCTCTTCCTCTCTTTATTTACATCAGTGTAGGGGTCACTTATATATGCTTATCTTACATGCATATAAACATAAAACGTCAAAGCTCATGTATACCAGTGCTTATATATTTATAAAATAAGAACACAAATCTAGCTCTCTTAAAAAACTGTAATTCCATTAATTCTTAACTTCTAAGGGAAATTAAACCAATCGGAGTCTTTGGACCCATAGTCTGCTTTAAATTTCTCTAGTTTGTAAGGGTTTCTCTAGGCAGTTGTTGGATTGGGTCATGAATGAATTCTGGAGCCGTCCTGCCACTTAGTGTGGATCCCGTATGGAACTTCTGACCCGCGTGGTTGGGAGAGCGGCTGGCATAGCTCTCAGTTCTCTACTTTTGTTGACCTTGGTAATGTCACAGCAGTCTTCCCCAGCTGGTTAGCGTATAAAGAGAGAAAGTGGGGAGCCCCACTGACATAGGACTGGTGGCTTTTAGAATAAAGATTTATTCATTTATATGTCTGTCTGTCTGCACAGGCCAGAAAACGATGTCCTGCTCCAGATAACTCGGAGCAGGAGTTCCAGGCAGTTGTGAGCCTGATATGGGTTCAGGGAACCAAACTCAGGTCCTTTGCACGTCACCGCTAGGCCTTGCTGTGTCTCTATGCTGAGGACAGGCTGCTTTCATAGGAGCCTGTCTGCAGAGCCTTTGTGTCACTGGCTCCGTCCGTCCGTCCGTCCGTCCGTCCGGTCTAGCCGCTGTCCGCCCTCAGAGGGCAGGGCTCCCCCCTCCCCACCCCACCCCCAGTCCTCAGGAGGATCTCTGCCTGTGCTGTTCTCGTGGGTCATTGTCGTGTCTTCCTGCTTCTTAGTTTCCTGCACGTTGCTTTGTGCAGCTTGCAATAACACTTGAGATTGTGTTTGTGAAAGTGTTTGAGTTCTTTATCCTCATGTTTACGTCACAGCTTAGCTGACTGTAGACTTTTCCGTTGGAATTTCTTGTCTTGAAGTTTTTTAAAAAATGTTTTTACTGTATACAATGGGCAAACACAAATTCATAGTAGAAATTTTATGTTTCATATTTTCTTTTGCAGGTGTTACAGTTCGAGTGCCTCAGACAACCACATATGTTGTAAACAATGGACTCACCCTAGGATCAGCAGGGCCTCAGCTCACGGTGCACCACAGGCCACCACAAGTGCACAATGTAAATGTCAATGCTTGCCTTTTGGCTGTTAAGATTATTCCAGTTGAGCCCCTCCCCTCCCCTCCTCTCCCCTTCCCCCTCTCTCCATCCCTCCTTCCTTTCAACAGGGTTTCTTTCTGTAGCCTTGGCTATCCTGGAGCTCACTCTATAGACCAGACTGACATTGACCCTGGAACTCATAGAAACCCACCTGCCTCTGCCTCCCAAGCGCTGGGATGAAGGCGTTTGTCACCGTTGCCTGGCCACCGCTTCCTTTTAAAGTAATATTATCAAAGGAAGGGTCAGCTCTTTCTCCCCTCTAATAGAGGGCATTTTAGAAAACTTGATCTTGTCTTCGGGGAAAAGTACTGTGTGGGGACTGCTGCTCCCTGCGCCCCACAGACAAGGTGATGGTCCAGGCTTCCGAGGTGACAGACAGTGCCCCTAACTCAGGTGTTAGGACCTTTACTTCTTAAAATCTAACGGCTGTGGTGTCATTAGTTTATCTTAAACGATGCACTGGTATTTGGAATGGATTTTGTTACAAAAGGACAGAAAGTAAAGTATCTGCCTCTAAATTTAGCCGTAAACAAAGTCATATTGTCCTTTGACAGGATTCTAACTGGTCTTTAGGAATACTGTAGCACATACATGAACATATGAACATACACAGGATGTATGTGAGAACAAGTGCTGCTCTCGGAGAGCTGAGGTTGGGGCGAGAGTTCTCTGCCCGACAGGCTTTACTGCTTGTCGTCACAGAGGACTCCAAGGCGGCCTTTACTGCTTGTGCGGCAGCTGATATTCCGAGGCTGGGCAGCAAACCCAGTGCTGTGTGCTGTGTGCTCTCGGCGAGCCTGCACCCCAGTGCTTACGGCTGTGTGTTCACTAAGGTAATTGTAAGGAAATTGTTCTGGAATCACTAGAAACCAATCCTTCTCTTCTTCCGTCAGGAGCCCCCACGCCCTCTGCATCCAGCGCCCTTACCAGAAGCCCCACAGCCACAGCGCCTGCCCCCGGAAGCTGCCAGCACTTCTCTGCCTCAGAAACCACACTTGAAGCTAGCGCGAGTTCAGAGTCAGAATGGCATTGTCCTGTCCTGGAGTGTCCTGGAAGTGGACCGGAGCTGCGCCACTGTTGACAGTTACCACCTGTATGCTTACCACGAGGAGCCCAGTGCCACCGTGCCCTCACAGTGGAAGAAGATCGGGGAGGTCAAAGCCCTGCCCTTGCCGATGGCTTGTACTCTCACGCAGTTCGTGTCTGGCAGCAAGTACTACTTTGCAGTGCGCGCCAAGGACATTTATGGCCGCTTTGGGCCTTTCTGTGACCCTCAGTCCACGGACGTGATTTCTTCCTCCCAGAACAGTTAGACCTTGGAGTCCTTCAGCTTCTTCCACTTTTGAAAGTTTAACATTTTGGGCTTGTTTTTAATCTTGTGCATGAAATTCAATGTAAAAACCCACCTTGTGCAAGATCTCCCGGATAGACGACTGTATACACTACGTTTGTTTATAACCGGAAGTAAAATAAATTCAGCCCATAAAGCAAGTCTTCCCCCGAACAGTTCAAACTTCGGGGTTCTGAAATGTATATTTATTCCTTGCTTTGGTTTTGAGGCTGGGGAATACGTATGGGTGTTTGTGTGTTTTCTTCCTTTCTTTGAATTTTTAAATTTCTAGTTGTGTGTGTATCACGGTGTGATCTCCCGTTTTCCTCTCAAATTTACCTCTCTTCCAGTAGAAGTGTATTGGTGAGTGAATCTGAGGCTCAGAACTGGTGTGATTCTGCCTCAAGAGGAGGCTAGAAGATCAAAGAATCTAAATAAAACCCAAAGAAAAGAAAGAAAAGAAAAGAAAGAAATTTAGCTTAAAGTAGATGAATTTGAGCAGAGGAAATATTCCCTCTCTGTTTTCTTTGATTTCTTCTGAGTTGCTGGCGAGGTGAACGGTGGCCTACCATCACCCCAAGTTCCTAATCTGTCTTGTCCTGTTGTGTCTCTGCCTTAACGTCAGAAGTCCACAGACCACATGTCCAGTGTCATAACTTCCTCTCAGCTTCCTTTGATTCTTCATTGCCACCAAAAATTCCACACCTTTTGAGCGTTTTAGAAGCAAGGTGTGGACATGTGTGTTCTCATCCTCCATGACATCTCTGCATTCAACTCCAAAGTTGTCACTTACTGTTATGTTTTAAGAACATATGTTTATTTTTGCCCATCTTTTAACTCTGCATAAAATAGGCCATATTGTTTTAGAACAATTTTCTTTAAGCCTGTTTAATATCCATGTTACATTGTTAGAGAATCTTAAGTTCATCTCAGCACTCATGGGGTAGTGTTCTTTCAAAGGCAGGGCATGTCAAATTCATGAGACTGGGGAAAGCTTGGTTTCCTCCTGATTCTCATGAGGTCCTTCCTGCCTTAGTCGTTACTGTTCTGGTGGTGCCAAGTGGAGTCTGATGTCATCAGCTTTGGGTAGAGCCTAAATGCTGTCATTCCACACTCTGGGGAGATCTGCTTGCCTTACTATTTCTCATTCCTCTAAACGTTAGTAGACTCAGGCTCAGCCTTGCTTTTCCATGACATGACAGCCGCAGGGAGTCAGGCAGGTGCTTTGGAGACCCGAGGGGGAGGACAGGCATTTAGGGATGATGAGTGGGGTGTTTGTGGAGTCTGAAGGCATGTTTGAGCTGTCTTCCATCATGGTATTTTAAGTCCTATTTCTACCTTCACAAGCTGTGTTGGCCCTTCACTTGTCCTGGCATTAAAAGCAGGAGCTCTGTTCCTTTTGTGTATTTGCCTCTGTGATGGCTTACAGAAGGAATCGTTGAGTTATGAAGACATTGGCTTTGTTGACTACACTGCGTGGTGTTCAGTCATCTTCAGTGTGAACTTTAGTGAAGGAAGCCTGCAGTTGCCAAGAGTGTAACTGCTCCTAACTGTCCACTCTGAGAGAAAGGAGAGCACGTGAGAACCCCACAAGTTAGGCTCGGCAGGCAATCATGTAGCTAGGACTGCTGAGATTCGTGATCGTGAGAAAGTGGTCGGGGTTCTGGTAATAAGGATTTGGAAAGGAAGAAAGGATTTCTAACGTGTGTGAGCACCTCTCTGTACTAAGTGTGCGTCTGTCTTGTGGGTACAGTGTTTATCTTCTGTTCAACATCATTCCTGTCTATAGTAGAAAGTGCATATTCAAAATGGTTTTCACGGGCTGGTCTGCTCACTAGCTAATGAAAGTTTCTCTGGATGAATATGTTTATATTCAGTAATTATTTTATATTTACTAGTTCTTTTTCAAAAAGTTTTCAGAGTGTATATAAATCACATGAAGAAAGCCCAGTGGAATTAATATTATTTTATTGTTTTGGCTTTTACTTGGGTGTTTTTTGTCAAAGGGAAAAAAAAATCCCAAATAATGGCTCTAGATGTAGATTTACTGCAGAAATTACCGAAAACTGTTTATTCCAGATTGGAAAGAAGGTATAGGCAGAGACTGTAATTGTTAGGAGGAAAATACACTTGTGGATTGTCTCTGCAGATAACTGTTCATGATGCTTGCTTTGGGCGGCAGCCATGTTGGGTTCTCCGAATGTGCTCAACTTCTGGGAGGCAAAATGTAGGTGCTGCGGGGTAGTGGCTTCTTATTTGGCTGTCTGTGGGGGAGAGTGGAGGACTTTTTACTCCCTGGTATCTCTTCTCAAAGTATTACAAATAAGCTCAATTGTCCCATTTTTGGGGATTCAAGTTTGCTACATTTTTAGCCTGACAATACTGGTAAGTATTGCCTTACTGGGAATCCTGGAAACTTCTGAAATTTCTAGATGAAGCGTCAGATGTTTCTGTAGTAACTAGTGGTAACAGCTGTGTTTGTTACTCTCTCCTTTGCACTTTGAGTACTTTTCACCCTGTTTTAAGTGTGAGTAAGCCTCTTTATGTTCTTGCTAATGGCATACAAAGACAGCCTGTTGTAACAGTTCACTTTACAGGGTGACTGGGTCCCTGTTTCTCCAGGCTCGGGTTTTTTTGTTTTTTGTTTTTTTTAAATCTGCAGAGTGCTTTGTGGACTGTGTGATGCAGTATGACTTTATGAAAGGAACAGAGCTTTCTTCCTTGGAAATACTTGTCGGGATAGCATTTGCCTCACAGAGAGGTGTTCTTTCCCCAGTCCCACCTATACCAGATAAAGGATACCTTTGCGAACATGAGCCGCAAGCACAGGCCGCTCTTCAGAGCTCACTTCCAGTGTTGGACAGGTGTTCTGGTGGCTTGCTCTAATTGCTTTAAATATCCTCAGAATCACCACTTAGTGTCAGTGTGCCGTGGCAGGCATGTCACTTCCCAGGCGTCTCCCAGTACGGTATGTGACTTAGAATGCTCTAAGTGGCTTCTCTCTTGACATGCTGTGAGTTCACCCCATAGGTACTACAAAGAATGCCTTCCTTCCAAGTGTCCTCCTGCCTCCTCCTCAAGCCATTTCAGTATCAGTACGGTAGTTTTTCCCACTTGCCTGTGATTGGGTGGCTTGTTTGATTCTCATGGAACTACACATGTCCTTGTGCTATAGACAATAACTGTGTAATCATTTGTGATTCAGTCTTCCTTAATTATTTTCTGGGCAAATGACTTTAAAAAATATTTAAGGGACACACAAAGATTAGAGCAATTATGAGGGGTGTGTTGGAGACTAATTTGTAAAACTCACCCCCTTGAGCCAGTGGAAAGGGAGGAGGAGCAGAAGTCACTCTGCTCTCATCTGCAAATGACTCTATCATGGTTGAACTTTTGTGTTTTATATGTAGCGATAGCTGAGTACCTATCATTTAAATATTTAAATGTGTTTTCTTTCCCTTTTTGTAAATAAGGGAATTAAGCAATCAGACACCTTCTGGGGGATCCTAGCTTGAGGAGTTTATCAACTATTCAAATGTAAATGTAAAAATAAAACCCTGTAGGAAACTTGCATCCTAATTTGTTTGTTGCAGTTGGAAATGTAAATAATAAGATGCTGTAAGATCCTCCTAAGGTCTAATGCTAACTGGGCTGTAGTAGGTTGGTTGCCCTATTTTTATTAGGTTTTGAAGGTTTTAATTTTCTTTCCTAAATGTACAGTAGAGTGGTGTCCTTGTAAGTGTCGGCTGTAGTGGGGTTTGTCCAGCAAGCCTGAACTTTATACTTTGAAATAAATAACTGGGTTTTTATCATTCTGAGTACCCTGACTCATTCCGAGAGTTCTCAGTCCATGTTTCTTTAAAAACTCCCATTTCGTCATGAAAACCCCTTGCTCCCTGTTCAATGCCCTGTTTATCCTGTTTGGCAGTTCCCTGGTTGGTCCTGGTTCTGCGAGCGGAGGAGTTATGCAGAATTGCTGCCTCGTTAGGGTGTTTGCAAAGGGTGAGAGGACTGTGTGTCTAGCTTGCTGTCCATTAACAACTAGGAAGGATCACAAGCTGCCACTTCTTTGTGCTCCCCCAACCCCTTGGGCCTTACTGTTAGCAGCAGGGTAAGGAGAAAGACCTTGGGAAATGCCGCTGTCTAATGGGCCCCCATCTTGCCTCAAGCTCCCCTAGAACTTGGTTCTGCCTTGAACTGTGATTGATGTTTGCAGGCCTAAAAGGAGAACGATGGGCTGTGGCCGGTGTCTGTTGTCCTTTGGTGTGTTTCACACGTTTATTCTGTAGCTTTCTACCCTTCAGGAAATGTTTGCTGTTAAACAAAACTCTATGGAAAATGGATGGGTATAGGGCAGTGGACCACACCAGGAAACTTGGTAAAGTTGAGTGGGTTCAGAGACCCAGGTACCTGTCTGAGGAGTGTAGCTGGCTTCCTGCCAGATTCCTGGCCTGGAACATATGACCACCCTCCTCACAATGGTAATGTAGATAGGAACAGAGTTCTCCATGCCAATGAGGTAGCTGGATGGGCCCTGGGAGGTTAGCCAGTTAGTTTTCTTCCCAGACATTCCTTCTTGCAAAAGGTATCTAATCTTTGGTCCATCCTGAGGAAGTAGTATGAACCCATTTTCCACGATGAACAGTCAATAAACAATTTGAAACCAAGGACTGTCTCATCAAGAACTGCCGTGGGTGCTAAGGAGAAAGCCTTCCTCTACAGAGAGCCTCGCTGTCCGAGACTCTTGTAGAAGGCCTTTCAGCTCCCTGACTCAGTGCTGCTGAGCTAAGAGATCCCCCACTCATTCCCCAGGGCCCCAGGCTTGTCATCCTCAGCCCATTGACCCCCTCTGTTCCCAACTCCCTGTCTTCTCCCAGACTTCTAGTGGCATCTGGATGTCCAGGAGTTTAGGAGCCCCCGGTCCTGGGCTCCTCGAAAGCCTGTGGGCCCCGTCTGTTCCCGACTGATTTTCAGTGGCAACTAAGTCAGGGAGCTCCAGCTTCAGCCTCAGCCTGGGTTGTTTCTCACTCGGGCTGAGGTCCCCCCAACCCAAGTTGTGCTCTCTCACCCCAGTGGTGAATTGGTCCTTCCCATTTTGCCTGCCCAAGCGTCATTCCTAGCAAAGCTAAACCCGGGACCACAGATGGGAATTTAATATTTTTTACTAAGAGTATAGATGGGAAAATATAGCTCAGAGTGTCTTTCGTGTCCTATTTGCAGCTTTCTATCATCTCCGTTTCTCACTTTTTGTCCTATGACAAAATTGGTTTCATGGTAACAAAATCAAAGTCAAAGACTTCTGGCATCCCCCGATGGAGCGTTTCATTGAACCGAGTCCAGTTAAAAGGTGGGAGTCCATCTTGTACCGTGGGACCACTAATGGCATAGGCTTTATACTGAGTTGCAAGGAAGATGTCTGCCACCTGGGAAAAGAGAGGAAAACATTTGAAAAGACCATCTAAAATTTGACTATGTAATCTTCATCCCCCTTCTCAAGGGCATAGTGTGGTTTATTCTATGTGAATGAGTATTTTGTCTACATGAGTCTGTGTACCACATGCCTACAGTACCAGTGGAAGCCTGAAGAGGGTGTTGGATATCCCAGAGTTCAAGTGGTTAGTAGCCAGCATGTGAGTGCTGAGAATCTACCAAAAATCTGCAGAGCCAGGTGTAGGTATATACAAAGCTGCTTCCTGAATTTAATATGTGGTTGGAGGCACTGGCCTTTATGCTACAAAAAAATATCTTTCCTCTGGCCTGACTCCTTGTTAAGAGTAAATCAGAAAGCAGAAAAATGTTTGTTACCTTGGTGTCATAGCATCCTCCAGGGCTTGGACTGGCTCCATTCAGGTCCTCGCGACAGCAGATGGTACTGCAGGGATCTCCCTTACTGTAGGGGTCCACCTTGTAGTCTAGGAGGCAGTGGGGAAGAAGAATAGGTGTGTGCTACTCTGACATATACTTAGTCATAGTAAAATCTTGGATCTATTCTCTCCTGGGTCATTAAAGAGTATATCCCACCAGCCTCTCCAGCCTAGCCTGCTTCCAGATACAGACATTGCTCTAGGATTGCACTAGGCAGTGCAAATCCCCTGTTCCAGGGCCAGCCTTCCTCAAGAACCATACCCCAAAGAGGAGAAAGAGAGAAGGTAAATGTGCACTTTCCAACAGAAGAAATTCAAACTAGGCTTGGAAAGTCTTCACCAAAAGAAAACGTTTATGAGTATTGATAGCTGCCTTTGTACTTGGGAGGTACACTGGCAGGAGGCCAAGCGATGCTAAGGAAATGGCCCTATGTGGATTATTTCTGTATTTTACACATTTGTTTGTGTTCTTTTGTTTGCCTTCCCTTTTTTTGGGCGGGGAGAGGGTGTGAAGGGTCAGGTAAAAACAAAAGGAATCTGTAGAACCAGGTGAGTTAATATATCCACAATTCCAACACTCGGGAGTAGAGACAGGATGATCAAGAATTGAATTTTCGTGTCTGTGTCTGTACTAAAAAGGCTATGTGCATATAAGCACACCATGGTGTGCTTGTAGTCAGAAGAAAAACTGTGGAAGTCAGTCCTAGCCTTTCACTGCATGGGTCTAGAGGATCAAACTCAGGTCAATAAGAATGAGGTCAACAAGACCTCATCTGCTGAGCCATCCTGCCAGCCTTTCAAAAATGTCTCTGAGATTTTATAAAGGAAGCCAATGTTCTATTTGTTGAAGAATATGTGTACAGCATTAATAGTATCCTGAATATTGATTCAGATAATTTCTTGTAACTCTCTCTAGTACAGAGATGATAAACTTACATAGAGTTTTATTTCACAGGGAAGAAAAGGGGTTTTGCAGAATGACTCAAGAAATGTGCTACATACTGTTGTATCTCATGATACGTTTCATGGAAGCCATGTCCGTCACGTTTCCTTGGTCCCGCCTGAAGATTTTGGCACGAGGAGCTAAGTCGTAAGAGTAGTCCAAACCCAGCTTGTGAACCAGCAGTGGGTAGCCACTCCAGTTGTAGATTGTTTTGTGGAAAGGAATATTATAGGAAGCCCAATATCCTGATTTGGAATGGAAGAGAAAGGTGGGGTTAAACAGAGGGGATGGGAGGAGATGGGGAACAAAAGGAAGTTACTTAGTGCTGGTATATTTGAAAATTACCACATGTGTAATTATGATAGGAAATGAAGCTATGACTGTGAACCTGCAGGCCACAGTGGTCCTTCTGAACTTCCAGAGGGGAGGGAAGAAGATTGTAAGAAGCCTTCGGTTTTCACTTGAACTTTTTAGTATAATCCTAGAACCCAGAGAGTGACATTGCTCTCTATGGACCAATCTGGGAGCCACCTGAGGTCCAGCTGCTGAGTAGGATGCCCTGCAGAGGACTGTGTATGCTCATCACACTGATGGAAGACACCACACTGACATCAGAAAACCCAAGTTCTAGCTAGGTTCATGGATGAGTAATTGGGTCCTAGGCACTTAGCCCCATTTCCCCCTTGCGTGTGAAGGGATGGGGTACCCATGATGAGTAGGTATGGTGTGCGGGTGGTCTCTCATGTTCCAGCAGGCTTTTTAACTCCTAGGACTGAAAACATTTCACAGGACCCATGGTCATCCAATACCTCAAGCCACTAAGCCCTAGACATGTGAAACAATTCTAGGAACATCTTGAATTATACCAGACTAGGTTATTGCCTACAGAGTCATCAGTTAAAATAAGGGAGTCTCTGGCCACTATGGGAATCAGTATAGAGGTTTCTCAACAAACTGCTGTGATATGCTCCATCTGTACAGCTCCTGGGAATTCACGTCTGAAGTCAACATACCACACTGACAGCTGGGCATCGTGTTTATTGTAGTACTGTTTATAGTAGCTAACCAATGGAACCAGCCCACTGTCCAGCAACAAAGAAGAAAATGTGACATTTATACTTAGTAGAGTTTATTCAACCACTAAGAAAATTTCATCTGCAGGGAAGGATGCGTCTGAAGATGATCATATGAAGGGAAATTAGCCAGACTCAAACAGTATGTTTCTGTCTGCGTGCTTTCTATACATGATGCAAAAGTAGCATTGAGCCTGTGGATGAAGGGAGGGGCTGGGAGGAAAAGGGTGGAAGGACGAAGCAAGGGAGGAGTATGGCGGATGGATGAGGTCAAAGGGCATGAGGGACTTGAATGAAAACATCTCGATGAAGCCCGTCACAGTGAATCTATTTAAGAATTAAGATATCAATTTTAAGAATTAGGAGTTTCTCTACTTGAGGAAATTATTTCCTCCCTCTGTGTTCTCTTGGTCCTTGCATGTCTCGTCCTTTTTCACTATGGTGGGGATCTCCTAGTCTACTATAGTAGGAGCAGAGCAGGTTTTTAACCTTGCTGGGGGACAGAACCAGCACCAGGAAGAATAGAGATAAGGAAAACACTGTAAATTATCTGGGGAAAACAGACTGGTTGCGAAGATGCACCTAGGTTACAAAGACTCAGAAGCAACACTGACTAGACTCAACAGGGCCTAGCTCCAACATTGGACAATCGCTTCTCTGAACCTTAATGTCTTCATTTCTATAATGGTAGCCAGTGCTTTATCTTGGCATCTGTGGTGGTCTGAATGGGAAATGTTCCCCATCTGCTCAGATGTTTGAACACTTGCTTTCCTCTTGGTGGGATCCCTTTGAGGGGGTCACAAATTGGATATTCTACATGTCGGATATTTAAATCACAATTCATAACAGTACCAAAATTAGTTATGAAGTAGCAAGGAAGGGAGGTTATGGAACCTTTAAGAGGGGCAGCTTTGCTGGAGGAAGTATATCAGTGGGGGTGGGCTTTTAAGGGCTTCTGTTCTGGCCCTACTTCCTGTTTGCTCTGTCTGCTTTCTGATTGTGATTAAAGATGTAATCTTTCAGCTTCCTGTGCCACGCCTCCCCACCTCTGTAGACTCTCGGAATCTTGAGCCAAAATAAACTCTTGTAAAAGTTACTTTTCATCATGGTGTTTATCACAGCAACAGAAAGGAACCTAGTACCATACAAATAAGCCATTCTTCTAAAGAATCATTGTAGACACTAGACATAAACAGCTGCAGTCTTTTCAGGAATGCCGGTCTTAGTAATAAGTTAACTGTTGGTAATCAATAAGAACAGCTCACCCAAATAGCATCTGTCTCATCTGTCATGGTTTCATAAAGACTCATAATTTACAAAAGCATTTACAAGAGAAGCTGACTTATTCCCAGATTAACCCGGGGATGTTTAAGAACTGTCATCCCCTCTTGTGAGGAAAACACTGCTTAGTAAGACCAGTGGCCTGCCTTGGCTCTCAAAAGCACCACTGCCCCTGTCCTAGACTTGTTTTCAGAATCTTCCAGGACTTTTTTGTTTTGTTTTGTTTTGTTTTCAATTTAAGTATCTTTATTTGAGCACACTTCCTGCTTCTTCTTGAGTCTTTTATCCTCACAGTGGAAAGGTAACATGATACTATTCTGAACCTTTCCTGTGAAGATCAAACAATAGAACCTAAGGAGAAGGCCCAGAAGAGTGTCTCCCATGGTTCTCAACCTGTGGGCCAGGATCCCTTTGAGGGGGTCACAAATTGGATATTCTACATATCGGATATTTAAATCACAATTCATAACAGTACCAAAATTAGTTATGAAGTAGCAAGGAAAATAACTTTTTTCCACAACACAAGGAACTATATTAAAGGATCGCAGCATGAGGAAGGTTGAGGACCCCTGCTCTAAGGGAACCTAGAGCCATTTTCCTCTGTGGTGTAACAACTGGTAAGCCACCCAAGCTATTGTCACTCACCGTAATTATACTTGGTGGGTCTCCCCCATGCTTAGACAAAAATAAGCCATGAAGAGACTGGCTGGGAAGGGAAAAGGGATTGGGGTAGGGGTGGGGTGAGGTGGAGTGGAAAAGGCGAGGGAGAAGATGATAAGCCACACACACACACACACACATACACACACACACACACACACACACACACACGTAAGAATGGCAGCTTGAGAGCCACTGCATCGGCAATATACACCAATGGGAAGTGTTTTAGAGTGTAGGAAAGCGGTGAGTCTTTAACATCGTGACCGGGACCATCCTGGTTTAAAGCCCAGGCTTGCCCTTCACCCCATTTCCTCCTCACCTCAGCACCTCTGTCCCATGCAATACTGTTTCCTTTCCTGCCTTCTGTGCTCAGTCCATTCTCCTTTGTCAAAAACTCATTTTCTAAGGAGCACAGACTCAACTGCCTAGCAGGATGTATAGGTTTATAAGACAGACATTTCCTGCCTCCCCCGCCCCCCATCACACCCTTTGCCCTTTCTCAACGGATTCTGTGAAACAACAGAGCTCCACATGTGTTTGCATTCCCACCAAGGCTTAGTGGCCAAATGAGCAAGTTTCAGAACTTTCTGGGTGTTGCTATAGCAATGAAGTGTGTTACGACAATACATTCTCATGAGGAAACCCCTCATAATGAAGATATTGATCCTTGTGTAGCCTAATGTGTGTTGCGGTCTAGTTATGAAATTTCCTATGCTCAGATTCTAAAGTCTTGCTCCCTGACTGGTGATGATGCCATGGAGAGACCATGGGTCATGGGTACCGGCTTCACAGATTCGTCCGTCACTAGGTGGGTTACTAGGAGATTGGGCCTCGATGGAGGAAGTATGCCGCTCCAAGGGGTGCATGTGCTATGTGTGGTCTTTGAAGGTCGCACCTTGCCCAGGGTTATCCCTGCGCCTTTGCTTCCCCACCACTGTGATGAGGATGGTTTTCCTCTACCATATGTCAGACGGGCTGCTCTACCTCACCAGTGGTCCAGAAAACACAGGCTGAGAAAGTGACTCCCAGGAAATTCTACCTCTTTAAAGTTATCACCATGAGACTTGTCACTGAGACGAACACATGACTAATGTGGGAAGCAATGTCTAGGAGGGGACACAGGCAGTAAGAAGACAGTTCAAGCCCAGATAGTTCAAGGTCAGATTTGGGGGCAGCTCTTTTTCTTACCAAATTAGTTCAGGTTGAATCATGGTTTTCTACCAGATAACTCAGTACCAAAACAATAACTTCTGACATTAGAGTTCTGGGATTTTAATAGTAAGTAGGTGATTGGTGGGTCTGCATCAGGATTGCCCAACTTTACATTTGAAGAGAGTAAGGTTTGGAGAGTTTGGGTCTTTTACCTGAGACTTTGAGAAGCTGAGATTCGATCCCTTGGCTTCACCTGTTTGGGACAGACCCTTGGGGGCCACAGCCAGCATCTCTGATCCCTCCCACTAATAGGACCCTGTTTAGGTTCTGCAGGCCTGGATATCAGACCTTATTCCGGCTCTCCCCATTCTATACGATGCTCCCGAGTTTCTAGAGAGGAGCAGTTCGGTATCTTTGCTTTTCCAGCCTGAGTCAGAGTAAAACCCCAAAGATGCACTCAGTGGAACATACAGTCTAACCTTCTGAATTCCAGAGAGAAGGCAATTTGAGAGCCGCTAGAGGTCAGAGGTCACGGGGCTCGATGGCATCCCGATCTCCCACGAGAGAATGAGGTGCCCTCTCACGTGTTTGTTGAGCACGATGGTTCTTTCCCAGGATGCCTGTCACCGAGAGCCCCACACATAGCACATCCCCCATCAGACACACTAGTTTTAACTTCCAACCCGATAGGGCCTAGAATCATCTGGGCAGAGAATCTCGAGGAGGGATTGATTAGACCAGGTTGGCTCGTGTGCAGGTCTGAAGGACAGTTGTCCTAACTGATCTGGGAGGACACCTGTAAGTGGTGTCATGGTAGCTCGTCCTGGATCTGGACCCTGGACTGTAGAGGAGCCGAGAGAGTCGGCCGAGCGGGAAACGTGTGTGCACGCCTTTTCTCTCTGCTCTTGCTTTCAGATGTGATATGACTAGCTGCTTCAAGTTCCTGCCTTGACTCGACCACCGTCGGAGGACTGTAACGTGACATCGTGAGTTGTCTGTTGCTATGACGCTGTTGTTTTTCTATCAGGGTATCACAACAAAGAAACAAAGGCATCGCATGTGTATTGGCACACAGTCCTGACAGAGTAGGAAGAAAACGTACCTTTTCTTAGGACGTTGGTTTGATCGGAATATTCTACGTATGTAGGGATTTGCTCCACGATATAGAGAGTGCCTTTGTCAAGGCTCCTCTTAAGAATTACCTTCTTCAGGTCCAGGACCATATACTGGTTATTGTAAGTACCTGAAATGTTGGGAGACAACAAGGCGACATGGACATGACGTTAATAACTTCAACCGAGTAACAACTGTAAGGCTGAATGTAGGCACGTGCCTTAGGATTACTGTGCAGAGCCACTTACCTGAGTTGTGCTTTGAAAATATCAGTGCCCATTCCTTACCACCCTCTGCCATCATGTTGGCCACACGGACTCTTTGCCAGGCCAGGAGAGTCTCGGGCACCACCAACTTGAGCAGGGTTTTATTGTACACGCTGTTGGTGGTCTGCAGCAGTATCAGGCCGCTGCTAAGGATGTAGAAGTCATCCAGAGACTCCAAGAACCCTAGAAGAAGACAGATGCACGGGTCAGTGCATGTGCACGCTGTCCACACGGCCACCGTCAGCACAGGGCTTCACACACACAGTGGGTCTGGCCAAGTAGCAGCTACGGCTTTCTTTTCTCTGTAGCAGGCCCTCCCAGCTTTGACCCAGCGACTTGGTAGTTACTAAGCTGCTGTGTGAACAGGTGACAGTAGAGCCCATAGCCTTCTACATTGTCAAAAAAGTCTAGATATCTGAGGTGTGTGTGTGCGTGTGTGTGTGCGCGCGTACGCACATGGATGCAAGGAATAGGTAGTATGTGAGTATAAACAACAGACAGAACTAGATCCCCACTTGGCAGGACTTTGCAGAACTTGTAATCTGAGAGGGTGGGAATAGGGACCATTGCTAGGTAGTTAAGAATTTAGATGTCTTCCTCCTCCTCCTCTTCCTCCTCCTCCTCCTCCTTCTAATCTGTTCTTTACAAATTTTATTGGAGTCTGTATGACTTTTAAACATGGGTGGATCTACATGTATAAATCTAAACTTGGCTTTGAAAGTAGACTTTGACACCCTGGTTCACTGAGTCTTCTAAATGTCAGAGATGGTGTAGGCTTGTGTTAAGGTCTGTGCTGGTTGAGTGTGGACAGGTAGATCACACACAGCTGGAGCCATGGGAGGACAGAGCATGGTCAGTAACTGACAGAGGTCCACAACCGAGTGTTAAAGGAATGTCTGAGAGCCCAGAGATATGCTAGACACTGGAAAGAAGCCAGCCGGCGGAGTGCGCTTGCTCCGTCCACCGTGCGCACACAGAGCGAGAGACCGGTCATGAGAAAGGGCTTTCGCAGACAGCGAGTCGGCCGTTGCCCTCACTTTGAACTTCCCAGTGTCTAGAACTGCAGGCCACAGTCTACTATTTGAAGATTACCCAGTCTATACTCCTCCATTATGACAGAACAGACGATACAGGCTCAAATGTCTACCTTTTTACAGCATCCCCATTCTTTTTGGCGTATCAGAGAATTACTATCTACATTTTATTATCTAAACTGCTATTCACTTAACATGTTGTCTATGCTATTTATTTACATTCAGCGCACCATTGTTGTGTGTGTATGTCACATGTGCAGATACATGGATTGTGTGCAACACAACTGGAGGGCAAAGAACAACTTTGTACAGCTGCTTCTTGTCCTGGTTGTTGTTGTTTGTTTGTTTTTGTCAACTCGACACAATCTTGAACGTTTCTGGGAAGACGGAGCCTTAGTTGAGAACATGCCTCCGTCAGAAGGCCTGTAGGCAAGCCTGTGGGTCATCTTCTTGATTATTGATTGCTATGAGAGAGCCCGGAAAACCACGGCTGATGCCATTTCTGGCCTGGTGGCCCTGGTGTGTATAAGACCGCAAGCTGAATGAGCCAGCAAGCCGAACTCCTCTGTGGCCTCTGCTCCAGTTCCTCTCCACATTCTTGACTCAAGTTCCTGCCCTGACCTCCCTCAGTGATGGACTGTAGGCTACGAGCTGAAATAAACCCTTTCTTCTCCACGGAGCTTTTGATCCTGGTGTTTATCACAAGAGGAGAAACTCTAGCAATTCTTTCTTTCCACCTTTCCATGGGTCCCAGGGACTGACCTTGGACCATTAGGATTCCAGAGCAAGCACTTTTACCCACTGAGCGATCTAGTTGGCCCTTAGTATTACAGTTTTGGGGTATTTAATTTTTTCTTATTTTATGTGTTAATGGTTTGCCTGTATGTACACCATAAGCCACATATGTGCAATGCCTGAGGAGACCAGAAGAGGGCATCTGGAACCTGGAGTTACAGACAACTGTGAGCTGTCACGTGGGTGCTGGGAAACAAACCCCCAGTCTCCTTCAAGAGAGGCAAATGCTCTTAACCACCGAACCATCTCTGGGGGAATCCCTTGTTTTTGTTTGTTAACTAAAAAGTAAAACTGCCTATATATATATATAATTTAATAATTTATTTATATATATATTAAAGAGGTTGAGTATATATATATGCTGTCATTAGTATTAATATTTTTCTTTATACCAACTTCCTTTTCACACCTAAAACATTAGCCTTTTCATTTACATTAATGTCTAAAGAAACAGGAGTTTTATTATTTTTTTCAGCCCCCTTCCCAGAATATGAAAACAAATGCCTTTCTTTTTGTGTACAAAGAGTATTCATCCGTGAAACACTCAAACCCCCACCCCCAATGATGTGTATCTTACACATATACTACACACACACACACACACACACACACACACACACACACACTGGATTTCACTTTTTCACTTAAAAACAAGAAACCAAAATGTTGAGACTGGAAGCAATCTGTGATCAATTTTGCATTTCTAGGTTGGCTGACCTTTCCTGCCTGGAAAAGGAGTCGGAGCTGTCTTGTTTTTTAGGATGGAACACCCTGTAAATGGGGCCCAGGGTCTCTGGTCTAAAATTACTAAAATCTGAGCTGGAGGAGGAAATGCTTGTAATCCCAGTACTTGAGAGGCTGAGGCAGGGGATCAGCACAAGTTTGAGGCCAGCAAGGCTAACAAGAGTTCCCAAAAAAGAAAACAAACCAAAATCAGAAAAATCACATTTATAACTTTCTTACAATAATTTCCTCTTTTGATAAATACTAGTCTTTAACACTGACAATTTATAAACTGAACATACTGTACTTATATTTGATATGGTCAAGGAATACAGGCCCGTCAGTTTCCAGCAGCCACAGGGGAGCTGGGAATGAATCCCTGTCGACTAGGGGCTGACTGTGGTGTACCTCAAGCCCATACGCAGCTCAGCTCCTGGTGGCAATCCAGAGAGCCTGCGGCCCGCTCTTCTGTCTGCACTCCCTGCGGCATGACTTCACCATCTCCCATTAAGTTGTATTATTGACTTCTCCCTTAAAACCGGGTTGTGTTTAAGATTTACTCAAAGCAGAGAACTCCAGAAACCACCGCTCACTTCTTAGTCCTGCGGCCGTGAACTACCTGGAGAAGGAGCTAGCGTGTTCTTTAAGATGGAGCACCGTGTGGACCAGGTCATGTCAGTTGATCCAGAACGTTCAACATCAGAGATCTGAGGAGCTGGCTATGAAGCCCACTGCCAAACTTAGAGATTAAGGGCTCCCAGGGATACCTAGAGAGAACCACCTTGCCAACCTAGAAATGCAATGTTGATCACAGATTGCTTCCACTCTCAGCGTTTTGGTTCCTTGTTTTTCTGTAGCCACGGGACACAGATGTGATGACCATAATTCAGTTACACAATACATTGCCTTGAATTGGCTTGCTTTGGTTTTTGTTTGTTAGGTTATTTTTAACTTGGGGTGTGTGTGCGTGTGTGTGTGTGTGTGTGTGTTTTGAGATGGGTCTTCCTATATAGCCCTGGTTAGTGTGGAACTTGTTATGTATACCAGGCTAGCCTTAAATTCTAAAATTCACACCTGCTCCTGCCTTCCCCATGCAGGACTGAAGATGCCCAATACCACACAGATTTTTAAAAAAATATTAAATTGCATTTGTTTGTTTAAGTAAGTGTATGTGTGTATGTATGTGTGTGTGTGTAATATAGAAGACTAATATCCAAAATATATAAAGAACTCAGAAGTTAGCAACCAACCAAATATCCCAATTAAAAAATGGAGTACAGAACCAAACAGAATTCCCAACAGAGAAATCTTGAACGGCCGAGAAACTCTTAAAGAAATGTTCAATATCCTTAGTCATCAGGGAAATGCAAATCAAAACAACCCTGAGATTCCATCTTACACCAGTCAGAATGGCTAAGATAAGAAACTCAAGGGACAGTACATGCTGGTGAGGCTGTGGAGTAAGGGGAACACTCCTCCACTGCTGGTGGGAGTGCAAACTTGTACAACCACTCTGGAAATCAATCTGGCAGTTTCTCAGAAAATTGGAAATAGTCTACCTGAACACCCAGCTATACTGATCCTGGGGCGTATACCTAAAAGATGCTACACCATTTCACAAAGACATATACTCCATTATATTCATAGCAGCTTTATTCATAATAGCCAGAACGGAAGAATGGATAAGAAAATGTGGGACATCTACACAATGGACTTATAATCAGCTATTAAAAAACAAGGACGTCTTGAGTTTTGCAGGCAAATGGATGGAACTAGAAAATATCATCCTGAGTGAGGTAACCCAGACCCACAAGGACACGCATGGTATGTACTCACTTATAACTGGATATTAGCCAGAAAGTACAGGATACCCATGATATATCCTACAGACCCAAAGAAGCTAAACAAGAAGGAAGATTCAAGTAAGGATGCTTGAATGTCACTTAGAAGAGAGAATAAAATAATCATGGGAGGCAGACGGAGGGAGGGAACTGAGTGAGAAAGATGGGGAAGGGAGTGGGGGGGAGTTCAGGATCAGATGTGGAAAGAGACAGGAGAGAGTCCCAGGGGGCCAGAAGAATGAAAGTAAATTGGTGGCTGGCAGGGTTGGGGGGGCGGGCATCTCTAGAATGTGCCAGAGGCCTGGAATGGTGGAGGCTCCCGGGAGCCTATGGGGGTAACTTTAGCTGAGATTCATTGAACCTTGGAACTCATGGAACCTTAAGTGGCCACCTCCAGCAGCCAGGCAGGACCCCCAGTGGAGGGATGGGGACACCAGCACACCACCAAACTTTCTATCCAAAATTTGTCCTGTCAACAAGCAATGAAGGGACAGAACTGGATCAGAGCCTGAGGGAAAGGCCAACCAATAACTGGCCCAACTTGAGTCCCATCCCATGGGCAAGCACCAATCCCTGATACTGTTAATGATCCTCTGTTGTGCTTACAGACAGGAGCCTAGCATAACGGCACTCTGAGAGACTCCACCCAGCAGCTGACTGAAACAGATGCAGAGACCCACAGCCAAACAGTGGACAGAGCTGGGTAGTCCTATGGAATGAGAGGCAAGGATTGAGGGCATCTGGAGGGGATAGGGACTCTACAGGAAGACCAACAGAGTAAACCACCCTGGACTCTTGGGGCTCTCAGAGACGGAACCACCAACTAAAGTTGGTGACATGACACATGATACATGAGTTGGACCTAGGTGCACACCACACATATGTAGTAGATGTGAAACTTGTTCTTCTGTGGATTCTGATCCCCTGGCTGGGCTGCCTCAGTGGGAGAGGATATGCCTAGCTCTGCAGACTTGATGTGCCAGACTGGAGGGATACCTGCGTGGGGGTTCGGGGGAGCTCCACCCTCAGAGGAGAGGGAAAGAGAGGATGGAGGAAGGACTATGTGGGAAGAGAGATGGAGGGGGGCAGCATTAGGATGCAAAGTGAATGAATGAATGAATGAATAAATAAATAAATAAATGAGTGTGTGTCTGAAGCCTCCACATGAGATTTTTTTCTTATTTTTTATTTTTTTGTTTTCATTTTTGAGGGGAAGTTGCATGAGTAAAGGGTGGACATGGAAAGATGGAGAGATGAGTGGGATTGGGATGTATAATGTGAAATTCACAAAGAATCAATAAAAAGGATTTTTTAAAAAAAAAAAAGTGCACCGTGGTGTGCATGTCAGAGGGAGTCAGTTCTCTCCACATGGGTCCCAGGAATTGAATTTGGGTTGTCCAGTCATCAGCTTGCACCTTTACCTGCTAAGCTATCTTGCAGGCTCCCATCTTACTTTCTGAGAAAGAGTCCCTCAGTGTGGCCTGGAGCTTGCCAAGTAAGCTAGGTTGTCCGGCCGGTGAGCCCCAGGCACCCAGCAGACCCTGCCTCCCCAGCTCTGGGACTGCGCCTGCCCAACACCAAGCCCAGCATTTTTGATGTGAGATGTGGGAATCAAACCTAAGGCTTTTGTGGCGAGCACTCTGCCCACCGAGAAATCTCTCCAGATATATTATTTACTTTTGTTTTTTCTTTCTGTTCCAGTGTATAAACTCTACTAAGAAAGAGAATTTTGCCATATTGACTCATATTTGTTCATTTCGGCATCATGAAAATATGCCAAAGGTTTAACACACACAATAAATAACTGTTAAATTAATTGAAAAAGAAATAGTGAATAGTGTTTATACACCAATGGTACTTTGGACTTCTCACTCTGGAAGGATGGAAGCCGTTCTTTGATCTACACACACATACACACACACACACACACACACACACATGATAAACTACTTGAAGCCAGTAAACAGCAAGTCAGGAATCATCTCAGACAGACTTGGAATACAGTTCTTTTCTAGCTGCACACACCTGACAAGGGTGATGGGAACAGGTGTACAGTTGTGCAAAAGAAAACGATTCACACTCGCAGTGAAGAAAGTGCAACAGGAACAAGCCAAGTGAGTCCTGGGAGCTGCGTACACGGGGAGCAGTTGGGGATCATTGAGCCAGGTGGTGGAAGATGACTAAGATAGGTGTGTCCCTCAGAAGACATCACATCCTGGGACAGTGCCAAAGGAGATAAAACACACCCAAAAGGGAGTCTAAGAAAACCAGAATCAAGTGCTACAAAATCTGCCTGCAATCCTTTGTAACAAGTGTCCTGCTTCCTTCATTCCCCCCGCCCCCCCCATTCAAGCTGGGAACTTGGCCCTGTGCTCACCTGTGAGTCATTCGTATAGATTTTACAACCTCTCCAAGATCAGAGCGGTAACACGAAATTAGTACAAGTAACAATGGTTCGTTGAAATATTCACAGCACACATTTATTAAAGGGACAACTTTAAAACCTAGTCAAGTAACCACATTATGGACCTCAGAGATTGACTAAATTCTCCCAGGGTTTGGAGCATTGGATTTCATTTTCTTGTGTGTCTATTGCAAGGCTTGTTTGTGCTTTGGGGACCACAGAGGCAGCTGGTGGCTCCAAGGATGGGCCCTGTTCCCCGAATGTGAATATCACCCTGGAGCTATTCTAAACACTCCTGCCTGGGAATAAGAAAGAAACCTTTTGTTTGTTCTGGTGGCCAGCCAGAAGGCTCAGTGGGTAAATGTGCTTATTACGCAAGCCTACTGGCCCTTGTTTGATCCCTGGAATCCATGAAAAGGTGCACAGAGAGAAGTGATCATACCACACTGTCCTCTGACCTCAGATACGGTGGCACTTAAAGAAGAAAATTGTATTTCTAGGGGTATAACTGAATGTGGACTTTCAGCAAATTCCCCTGAGAAACTTGAAGGGAAATTACATTTCTGTGGTTTGTATTCATCTGCATCTGGGTGGAGACAGGATACACAGACCCAATGCCACAGACTCAACACACGCATGTGGTGAGACACACTCAGAATGTCACAGAAAGTCTCCATTACAGGGAATTAAGCATGGAGTCTCAGAACCATCATTCCTGGGTTCAATTAAAGACACTTTGAATGGGTTCCAGCTTTTTTCCGCAAATGCTCCTCACAACCCCAGGCTGAGTCCACGGTTTCCTCCCTTGTAACCTCTGTTCGATGCAAACTGAGCCATTTCAGGAAAGAGCACAGTCTTATACTGTGTTCAAACCCAGGACTCGACATGGTTGTATGACTTTGATCTATCTGTACAGCCTATTTCTGTCTTTAAGGAATCAAAAACAAATACCATTGGTTATTTTTGTTTGGTAGAAATTAAACAGCCTACTCTGTATAAGACAAACGTTTATCAACAGGTCACAGAGCCAGTAGTAGGAATTGAAAAAAAATTTTTTTCTTTTCCTTTTTTCTCTATAACAGAAGAACACAAGTTTTATAGCAATCAATTTATACCTTGAATGTGGCCTAATTCTCACAGTGCTTGGCAGGTCCCATCCATGCCCCACCCCCTTCTTGTTTCTTGTTTCTTTTTTTTTTTTTTTTTTTACTTTTATCTTTATATTAAGACAAGGTCTTACTAGATAGTTCTAGCTCTTCTGGAAATCACTCTGTAGACCAAGCTGGCCTTGAACTCACAGAGATCAATCTGCTGGTCTCTGCCTCTTGGGTGCTGGAATTAGAGGTGTGGGCATCCATGCTATTTCTAATCAGGATTACTATGAAGGCTCTAGAAAATGGCCAACTGTGGGGAGAAACTGAACATCGGCACAGCGCTGGTTAGACGTGAGAACAAGGCTGCCTTCCCTCAGGGTTCTCGCTGTCCATTATGCCTTAGGCTATGATTCCTAAAACTAAGTTTGGAGTCCTGAGACTTCCTGTCTTAGATCTTGCCTGTGTATGGAGACAGGGTCAAAAGAGAAGTAATTAAGGTGAACTGGGATCCTGTGAGTGAGACTTAACCCAGTTACCAGGCTGTATTTAAGAGCAGTAAGAAAGCTGAGAATGGTCTTGAACTTCTGAGCCTTCTCTCTCTGAGGACTAGTGTTATCAGCAAAAGCCACCACACCCAGTTTATGTGGTGCAGGGGATTGAACCTAAAGCTTTCAGGCACATTGGCAACTGAACTATATCCCCAGCCCTACCCGTATTTTTATACATGTAATTAAATATTAACCTGAAGTGAAGTGTGAGTTAAGGATATATGCTACAGTCCCTAAGTGAAGTGTGAGTTAAAGATTTAAGCTACAATCCCTAAGCAAGCATCGATAATGAAGATGCAGTGCAAAGAAACCAACTTAGGTATTAACTACAGAAGTTTCTAGATTCGCTTATTTTATGTGTCTGAGTGCTTGCCAGCGTGTGTATATGTGCACCAAATCCAAGCCTAGTGTCTATGGAGGTCAGTAGAGGATATTAGATCTGAGGCTGGAGTTGTGAGCTGCCACATAGGTGCTGGCAACCAACCTTCTTCCCTTTGCAAAAGCAGCCAGTGCTCTGAACCTCTGAGCATCTCTCCAGCCCCAAATAGGGAATATTTTTTTTAGACCATTGTGTTAAAATGCTTATAATGAGAAACAGAGAAACAAAACAGATGAAATAAAGAAACTGAGTATCAAAAAAGATACAAGGAAGATGAAATAAAGAAACTAAGTATCAGGATGGCAGGCTTAAGTCTAAATATATTACCTATGGGCCAAACACGACTGTGAAAGCACATCAGTCGATAGTTTATAGTTTTATGTGCTCTTGATAGATCAAAATCAGCTATCTAAGCTTGTAAAGTAAGTAGAAGGAAAAAATGATAGAATGGAAACAATAAAGAAGAAAATTGGCAAAGAATAGGAAACAAATTAACAGAACTCAGATTTGGCTCTTGGAGGAAAAAAAAACCCTAATGCATGAGATCAATACAAACTAGCGTGATAATGAGAGGACCAGAAACATGACTGTAGGTCCTACAGATGACAAAGCGTCAGGGCACACATTTAACTTCTCATCAAACAACCTTAGAACAGGAAAAAAAAAATCCTTAAACAGCACAGATTCAAGAATTAGACCACTAGAGCTTCTATCAGAGAAAGAAACTCAATTCCCGAGAATTCCAGAATCATTCCATGCCTTAGTGACTTCACTGGTGAATCGTATTGAACACTTAAGGGAGAAAAATCACAGCAGGCCTGAGAAGCTCCTTCACGACATTTAGGAGGAAGGACAATTTTGTGTTCAGGACATACCCTGCAGCTAACGTTGTTATTTCAAAGGGAGAATATAGCAGTATCTCTATCTCTTGGATGTAGAAAGCAAAAGGCCTTAACAACGCATTGGAATAAAAAAAAAAGAATTGTTGGGATAATACTATGGCGCACTGTGCGGAGACTGTCTGTGTGTCATTCAAATGTTCTGAGTCTCTGGTACTGTTGTTCATAAGGCTGCACTGCATCTTGCGCGAGAGCTCTCCCCCTCTCGCTTTCTGATTGGTTTATTAAGAATTGGATGGCCTATAGCAAAGCAGGAGAGAGTGGGTGGGTGGGGCTTCTGGCAGAGATGGGAACTCTGGGAGAGAGTCGGGTGTGGGAGAATTTGGCAGGCCAGGTGTGGAGGAAGAAGCAGGTTGGGACTAGAGACTTAGAGATAACAAACCGTGTGGCAGAAGGTAGAATAGAATAATCGAGTGATTAAGAGCTGGATAGCAACAAGCTTGAGCAAAGGCTTTAAGCATTCATAATAAATATAAGTCTCTGCGTCATAATTCCGGACTTGGTGGGCATAGAAAGTCCTGATATTTTGAATAACGAATCATGATTAGGACTAACCTAGGAATGTTAAACTGGCTTAGTATCAGAAAATCAATAGACACAAATCAACCATCACGTTTGTAAAAAAGAAGTCTTATGCTCCTCCTAATAGGTGCTGAGAAAGGATTTGGTGAAATACAAACAAAACCTTCGTTGACAAAATCACCCAGCACAGTAGGAGGGAAAGGACATTTGTTACTACTGTAAACGCACGGTGGAAAGCCCATAGCTAAAATGAAACCTGCGGCTGAAACCTGCATCTTTGTCCCCTGACAGCAGGAGGCAGGTGAAGGTTTTCATTCAGCTAGTCTGCATCAACCCCAAGATCTTATCCAGATAACCAGGAGAGGTCGTCAAAGGTACATAAGGGACGGAAGGAGAAAATTTCATTCGGAGATGACAGTCTCTTGTAGATAGAAAAAAAATCCCAAGGAATCTACAACAAGTACTAAATAATTTAGAGAAGTCTAGGGCTGGAGAGGAGCTCTGGACCTCAGAGCTGTGTTGGTAGGTAAAGATACTGGTCGCCAAGCCTGAAGACCTGAGTTCTATCTCCAGACCCACATGATGGGAAGAGAGCACTCAATTCCCTTGAGTTATTCTCCACACATACATGTAGCAAGAGCACACCGCACCTACAATGAATACAGAAAGGTCTCAGGGAAGTAAGAATGACAAATATCACCGGAAGCCAGGTGCTGCACACCACGGTGGGGCCACCTTTCATTCCAGGACTCCAGAGGTGATGGCAAGGTGCGTATCTGTGAGTCTGAGGCCAGCCTGGTCTACACAGCGAGTGTCAGGCCAGCAGGACTACATAATAAAACCCCGCCTCAAAAATAAAATAAAATAAATTAAAGTACTCAAAGCGCTAACTACACAGTGTTCTGTTTGCTTTTGGGTTTCGAGACAGAGTCTCCAGGTTGGCCTTAGACTCACAAGCTTCACCCCAGATGCCCCAAAGCGGGGTGCAGTGGTGGCCTTGAATTTTCCACATTTTTTTTTTGCTTCAAGAGTTAGATTCTAATTTTTTGCCTTTAGTATAAACTGGTCATAATTCCTCCCTTCTAATAAACAGAATGTGGTGGAAGGGGCCATGTGACCTCTGAGTCAGGTCACAATAGGCAGGCCAGCTTGTTCTCCCGTGTCACCTGATTTGGTGGAAACCAAGCACCCTGTCATGGAGATGCTGAGTCACCTCGAAGAGAGTAGAGGGGAGAGGAAGGAGCGTCAGCCACCGTACCAGCCCTGTGAGTGCCCAAGCTTCAGTTATGCCACCTGCACGCCCAGCCCTGCAGGCCCCCAGTCTCTGTGATGTCTGGCTAACATCTAGACATACTCTCCTCACTGAACCTATCTGAGTTGCTGGTCCATAAAATCCAGAAGATGCTAAAGACTAACACTGTGTTACACTGCTGGGTTTTAGAGCTCTTTGTTATGTAGCAGTGACTGACTAATACACACACACAACTGTGTGATGAACAACTGAAAGAAGGAATGTAAAAATTCATTTTGATTACAGTACCCTCAGAACTTAAGAATAAATTTAATTAAAACTATATGCCCAAGTTGTCAATATGGTCTAGGGTCCATCAAGGGTCTATTAAGATAGAAGTCTTACTGTTGTTCCTGGGGACAGTAGCACCTTTGAGAGGTGGGGCCTCGAGGGAGAGCCTTGTCACCAAGGTCAATGCTTCTCATGATCTCTTGACCATTCTTGAGGACTAAAGGCTGTCCTCCCTCCGCCCTCCTCCCTCTTCCTGGGTTGAGATGCAGAGGTTTTGGCTGCTCTGGCTTTGCCAATCATGTGATGTAGCTCAGAACTAAACATTTGCCAAATGTGTTGGTGGACACAGAAATTTGCATGCTAAGTTAACCACTTATTCTTCTTAGAGCATCAGGCGTTTAGTTTTTTCCCGTCCTTCCATCTGTCTGTCAGTCTGTCTGTCCGTCTGTCTATTCATCTACCTATATCTATGTGTCTGTCTGTCTATCTATCTATCTATCTATCTATCTATCTATCTAATCATCTATTTTTAAGAAAGAGAGCCCCTAGCTGGTCTGGGACTCACAGAGATCTGCCAATTTCTGCCTCCTGAGTGTTGGGATTAAAGATGCCTGGCCAGGCATTTCATTATAGTGATGGAAACTAATTAACACTGTGTGTAAAGCTACATAACACCAACTATATATTTAAACAAATACACATGCTCAAGTCAATTGCTACGAACCTGGTATTTACAATGACCTGGTTGACACTGTTCTGCTGTTCTGTGGTAAGGGCTAATATAGCCCAGGCTGCCCTGAACTCCTAAACCTGTTCCATCTACCTCCCCAGTGCTAAGATTACAGGTAAACACCACTGCACCCAGCTTCAGATGTAATCTTTTTAAATACCAACACTTGAAGGAGTAATTCCATTAATTATTAGTTACCTTATTATTTCATTATGATGGTCTGTAGAGGTTACCATGCAAAATCCTGAGAATGTTGAAGGTATAGCAAGGTGTGCCCGTCAGGTACTACTGCCCTCAACAGGAACCCGAGCTCTGGGCTAAAGTCCCACCCTGCCCATACAAATACCTCTTCATCTTTGGAAGGCCTTCCTTACAATGACTGAAGTCTCCTTCAATAACCCTGTGAGTAACCAGGTGGAACCTGCCAGACACCTTATTCCTGAAATGTGTCTAGCGTAGAAGAAATTGCTTTTGAGAAAATTTCTAGATCTTCTGTTGGCCGAGACTGACTGGGAGAAGCACAGGCATCTCATATGGGCCCTTCCTACCTGTCTCTTTGCCTGGGATCTCTTCTCTAGCTTCCCTGCACACACACACACACACACACACACACACACACACACACACACACACACTCACTCCTGCTCAATGTGAGGAGTTTCAGGACTTCTGCCTGTTGCATGATCCTGGAGAGCAAACTCCTTCAGCTGGCCCTTAGTGTCTTCTTTGCAGCAAAGCTCATGTCCAAACTGTCACACCAGTGAAACGTGATTCGGAACAACTTTTATTACAGAGCATGTGCTAAAAGCCTGACTTCCCAAGATCACCAGTTAACCTCGCTCTCAGGGAAACCCCATCTCCCTTCTTCAGCAGGGGTGTGGTGAGAGGGCGGAAGGAGGCAGAGACCATGTTATAGAAAGTGTACTCTGGGCTCCATTTCTGACCAGCTCACCCAATGGGCCCCGCTTTTTTGTGATAGACAGTTCCTCAGATGCTCCTGTCACCTCTGAGGTTGCTTCACAAGACAAACCTGGCTTTACAAGAGATTTATTGCCTTCCACTGAGTTGCATAAACGTGTCTCTATAGGTGATGATACTTCAAGAAAATACTTGTCCAACATTCTGGAACTTCTAAAGAAGGTGGCCTTTGTCCAACTTTATTATAGAACAGAAGTTCAAAACCTGTGAGTAAAGACCCCTTTGTGGATCGAATGACCCTTTCATGGGGGTCGCCTAAGACCATTGGAAAACAGATTTACATTCCACTTCATAACAGTAGCAAAATTCCAGTTACGAAATAGCAACAAAGATAATTTTATGGTTTGAGATCACTGCAACATGAGGACTGTGTCAAAAGGGTATAGCATTATGAAGGCTGAGAACCACTGTTAGGAGCTTTCTGACCCTCACCAAACATAGTTTGAAAAGTCATGGTCTTCTTTGCCTGACAACTGGCAAGGCTGTGGGAGATAAGAGCTCTGCGCTACCCCCCCCCCCCCCCACAGTGCAGAACTACCACTGACTGCATAGAGCTAATGGAGACACAGCTGAACACACAACGTGAGGTCAGCTTAGGCGCTACAAGGAAAGCCCTTTGGACACAGTGTGAATCGGGACTATACTGTTCCTTCTGTTCCCCTGTGCTGGGGTATATATACAAGTGCTGTAGGTAGCTAACTTTTAAGGATTCTTGTCAGAGGACTGGCGGGATGACTCAGTGGGTAAGGTTGCCTGCAATCAAGCATGAGTTCAGTTCCCAAAACCCACATGGTAGAAAGAGAACTGATTCCTGAAAGCTAGATCTTCTGACACCACACATATATACATGTGCTCTCTCTCTCTCTCTCTATATATATGTGTGTGTGTGTGTGTGTGTATACATATATATGTATATACACACATATATACACATATACATACACATATATACACATACACATACATATACATATATGTATATATACACATACACACATATATACATCTACATACATACACGTATACGTATATGTTTACGTATATGTATATGTTTACATATACATACATACAGTGACAGGGTTCTGGTTAAGTAGGACATGGGGCACTCGGAATGCTGTGACAAGCAAGCTAGTGGTCACTTTGGACATTCCGTTTCCTTCTGGACGATGGACAATAGCATCTGTCTCCACACAGACTGATCATTTGTAAATCATCACTGCGGTTCCAGTGACCCGAGGGGCTGCACCAGCTTTCTGTATTTTGTGATAGCCCCGCTGTAGCTCTTCATATCTGCTGAGCTAGATATTTGGAAGTAATGCTCTGTGAACATCACTGTCACCAGTCACCTTGATGACCCTGTGCTGACCTCCCTTCTTCCAAGCCTCTGTGTTTTCTCCCACCTGTGCAATACTTGCCCTGTGCAGCACTGACGTGTTTGTGTGTGTGTGTGTGTGTGTGTGTGTGTGTGTGTGTGTGTGGTGTGTATGTGATCTTTAGTGTCTCTACTTAAAAATATTCAGGGGGATGCAGAAATTACTCAGAAGTTAAGACCACTTGTTGCTTTTGTAGGGGGCCCTGGTTCAATCCCCAACACCCACATGATGGCTCACAACCATCTGTAACCCCAGTTCCAGGGTGTCTGGCACCTTCTTCTGTCCTCCATGGGCACTAGACACATATGTGGTGTGCAGACATATATGCAGGCAGAACACCCATACACATATACTTAAAATTAAAGCAAGATTTGCTTTATTTTCTACTTCATGGGTCCTGAGTTTGAAGCTCATCCAGCCATAAGGTTTGGTAGCAAGCAGCTTTGCCTGCTGAGCCAACTCCTCACTTCCGTTGCTGCTTTGTAATTTTATTTTCGTTTATTTCTCACTAGAATGTAAGTTTTGTACTACTAAACATTGTGCCTTTCCTGCTATCCATCATAAATACACCATAAAATACTTATTATTCTGTGTATACATGCACATGTGTGAGCCTGGTGCCCACAAGGCCAGAAGAGGATATTGGATCCCCTGGGGCTGGGGAATATAGATGTTGTGAGCCACCATGTGGGTGCTGGGACTCAAACCCAGGTCCTCTGCAAGAGCAGCAAGTGTTGACTGCTGAGCCGTCTTTCTGGCTCCTCAACATAAATCTTTTGTGAAGCACAATTATAGAAAACCAGCAATATATCAATCAGTACTCTCTATCGTGCACGCCTTTACAAAGAGACACCACACTAGCTCCGTTTTCTTTTTGTTGAAAACACAGAAGCGCGCTAACATTAAAGCAGTAGGGCAGGAATGTTGAGAACGTTTAACAGATGCTCCAAGCCTAGTGACGTAAAAGAAAGTGTTTATTAACGGTTGTTTGAGACAGGGTTTCACTCTGAATACAGGGAGGTCCCTAGTTGGATCCTCCTGCCTCATCTCCCCAAGTACTAGGATTACAGGAGAGTACCCTGTTGTGTGCCAGGCTATAGCGGGAAATATTTTTTAAAAAGAATGGCATGTTCCTGAGCTTGTGACAGCAACTCTCTGCCCTGGTGGCCTGGCCGGGAATGCACGGGCAGGCAAGATCTGTTATCTCATGGAGACTTCTGACCCGGTGGTGCTCCTGAAATGTTAAGTTCCACTGCTGGTTTGCTACCACTAAAATCCAAATCTTGTAAGTCTTATTAAATCTAAATCCTCCAGTGGCGAAGCATGACGGATCAGCCATTGAAACTGGGAGACACTCGTAGCTACATCCTATCCTCATGCTATCCCTGTCTAAAAGGACCTCTCTCCTGCTTCCTCTCTTCCTCCGTCCCAACCCGGAAGTCCCGCCTACTCAACCAATGATTGGCTCCTTTATTCATTAGGGGATTGGTTCACAAGAAGTCACCTGAGTATTACTCACTCCTTGTTCGCAGCCACGCCCAGGAGAGTGGAATTAGCATCAACATACAAACAGCACCAGGCCCACCTACAATACCTGGTGGAATCGCTCCTGGTTCCTGTACTAATCTTTCTCCTTTCCTTCCTTTTTTTCCTTTCCCTTCTCCCCCCTTTCTCCCTATCTTGAGTTTCACTATGCAGCCCAGGGAAACCCCATCTCCCTTCTTCAGCAGGGGTGTGGTGAGAGGGCAGAAGGAGGCAGAGACCATGTTATAGAAAGTGTACTCTGGGCTCCATTTCTGACCAGCTCACCCAATGGGCCCCGCTTTTTTGTGATAGGCAGTTCCTCAGATGCTCCTGTCACCTCTGAGGTTGCTTCACAAGACAGCCCAGACTGGCCTTGAACTCACAGCAATCCCCCTGCTCCAGCTTTCCAAGTGCTGAGATTATAAACTTGAGTTACCATACCCAGCTCCATGACAGCCATCTCAATAGTCACTCCAAATTTCCAGGCCAGGAACAGAATACATTGTTCAGTGAGGACGAGGGGAGCAGGGCTGGAGAGATGGCTCAGAGACTGACTGCTCTTCCAGAGGTTCTGAGTTCAGTTCCCAGCAACCACATGGTGGTTCATAACCAATGGGATCTGATGTCTTCTTCTGGTTTGTCTGAAGACAGCCATAGTGTATTCATATACATAAAATGAATAAATCTTAAAAAAATGAGGACCAAGATCATATGAAACCTCCGACGTATCTGAATCTGCAGATGGAGGAGGTTAGATCGTCCCAGTCATTGTCATTTCAATAAGTTTGCTTCATGACTTAATATGTATATTCTGACTCCGAAATTTCTTAAATTTTATATTGCTTTTGTTCAATGTTAAGATAAATATTTGAACTATTGTCTAAGTCATTTGTTTATGTCCTAATTGATTCATTTATATATTTTGTTCTGGTTTTACTATGGCATAATTAACAAATAAAACTTGCATATGTTCAAGACTGTTGATAGTTTTAAAAATATTTATTTTTATGTCTGTGTATGTGGGTGTGCTTTCATAAATGCATACGCACCACTTGTATACAGGTGTTGCTGAGGCCAGAGGACATTATATCTACTCGATGTAGGTGCTGGGAATTGAGCCTGGATTCTCAGTAAGAACGAGAAGTGCCCTAACCACTAAGCCATCTCTCTATAATACACCTGGATATTAGCCAAACAAATGAGCTCACATAACCAACTTTTCATGTGTGTGCTTGGTGAGAACATGTAAGATCTACCGAAAGCAGGACCTGCTGAGCTCATCTGCACAGCCCGGGGAAACGTATCCTTAAGTGTTCTGTTGGCATCTGAGATAAATTCTGACGAATCCACTTACATTTGCAAAGCACTTTCTGCTCGGCAGCTCCATAAACCTCCTTGTGCCATTCTGTTAAGTGAGACGACGGTGCTCTAAAACCAGACTGTACCCCAGCTACAGACATTTCATCTCTCCTTCTAGCTAACTTCGGATTACCAACGCTTTATTTTGAAAAAGTATGCAGATCTTGCTCTAAGTTTACTTACCTGGATAACTGCTGAAAGAGTGCCGACTGCTGCTGGTGAACGAGTCCTTGATGTTGAAGTCCCAATGTTTATAGATCCTGAGCATGGCTGCATACGTGTACCAGCTTGAGTGGGCAAAATAGATGTTCTCAAATCCAGGAAGGACCTGTCGTCAGAATCATAGTTGATAGCACAGGCATACGGTAGCTCTCTACATAATACATGCGTAGACACTCAGGGGTGTGCCAACTTAGGTAAGTATTTGTGGTACTCTCTTCTTAGAAAGAATTAAATTTATTTGTGTGTGCAGGTGCATGTATGTATGCATGTGTGTATATATGTGTGCATGTATGTCTGTGTGTATGTATGTATTCCTGTGGGTGTGAGCGTGCCATGGTATACACATGGAGGTCAGAGGACTATCTGTGGAGTTAATTCTCTCCTTTCATCTTGTGGTTCTCAGGGATCAAACTCAGGTCATCAGGCTTGATATTATATATATCAAGCTTGATATTATATATATATATATATATATATAACACATATATATGTAGGTATATATATATATATTATTATTATTTTATTTATGTGAGTACATTGTTCTCTTCGGACACACCAGAAGAGGACATCAGGTCCCATTACAGACGGTTGTGAGCCACCATGTGATTGCTGGGCATTGAACTCAGGACCTCTGGAAGAACATCCAGTGCTCTTAACCACTGAGCCATCTCTCCAGCCCTCCTGCCAGGTCTCAACTTCTACCATAGTGGATCCGTGTACCATGACATCCAGCCAGGAGTGAGAAGAGGTTAGCTATCCATGGATGACAGACATATAGGAAAAGAATGTGAAATCTGTTATGGTGTATAATTAGTCTATGCTAATATGTGTTAACACAAAGGACCATGTGGGTAGGAAGAAGACAGGGTTGCAGGTCTCACCTTAACAAGAGCAGAACAGTGGCCCATTTCCCAAATCTTAAACTTCTTCATGCTGCTGCCTTTTGTGGGAGACAGGGAGGGAATGAGGTCCAACAGGTCGCCAACGGCATTCAGGAACTGAATTTGGAACATCGTCATGGGCTGTGAAAAGACACAGCAGCACTTGTGACATGCGTCAGTTTCGACGTTTCCTGTTGTTCATGTTCCATTAGGTCACTGCTTTGTGGCAGGTGTACAGTGTGACAGGGGCACTTCATTGTGCTGTAATTCACAAACTCACTTTCTGACTTCATAACTGAGAAACAAAGTCAGCACATTTGTGTGGGGAAAGATTCTACAGGTGAAATTCCATGTTGAGGACAGCAATCAGAGCTTCTGTTGGTGTTCCTCTGCAGGGGTTCCTTAGGTGTGGCAGTAACTTTATTGGGTTTCACGGTTCCAGAGGGTTACAGCCCATAATTATCACACTGAAGGACACAGCAGCAGGCAGGAAGGTGTAGCACTGGGGCAGTAACTGAGAGCTTGCATCTGATCCTTAAGCATGAGCCCCAGGGAGCTAACGGGAAATGAGCTTTTGAAACCTCAAAGCCCACTATCAGTGACACACCTCCACCAACAAAGCCACACCTCCCAATCCTTCCCAAACAGTTCTGGCAACTGTTTGTGACAAAGTATTCAAATACATGAGCCTATGGGGGTCATTCTCATTCAAACCACCACATAAATTTTATTTTCTTTTTGTTCTATGTCTATTATCTGGAAAAGCAGAAAGCGCCTTTAACGGAGAAGCCTCTTCTCCAGCCTCTACCGTTGTCTCTTGAGACATTATTCTTCTACGTAGCCAGGCTGTTGAAGAACTCACAGAAATTTTCCTGCCTTAGTTTCCCCAAGTGCACAGATTACAGGAACGTGGATGCCGGGGGTTGAATCCGTGTCCCTTGCAAGAGCAGTCTGTGCTTTAAACTGCTGCGTTGTCTCTGTAGCATGCTAGGGTTTTTGTTTTTAAAAATGTTTAAATTATATTATATATTTTTGTATGTTTGTGAGTAGAAGATGTGTGTGTGTGTGTGTGTGTGTACATATGGAGGTCAGAGGATAATTTGTAGGAGTCAGTTCTCTCCTTTCACTATATCCACATAGTGATTAATCCAGATCATCAGGCTTGGCAGCAGGAGACTTTATCCTTTAATGGTCTCAATAGACATGGTTTCAAAAACAGGAAAAAAAAGGAAAATCTATCTATCTATCGTCTGTCTGTCTGTCTGTCTGTCTGTCTGTCATCCAGTCTGTCTGTCTGTCTGTCTGTCTGTCTGTCTGTCTGTCTATCTATCTATCTATCTATCTATCTTTCTTTCTTTCTATCTATCTATCTACCATCTACTTATCTCTCTACCCTCCCATCCAACATTATCTGTCTTACGTAGAAGACAACATGTAAGAAACATTTCTCTTCATCTTACTTTCTTTTATGCTTAGTAACAAATCCCCAAGGCTGTTCCCAGACAGAATCTGGATTTATCAGAGCTACTCTGTTGGTCTGGTTGGTCCTCTGTGCATTTGGATAGTCTCAGTCTTCTGCTATGATACATGACTTGCAGTCAGCGGGTCTGCATGCCTCCCTTATTGTTTATCTGCTGGTGTATCCTTGCGATAACACTAAAGGGGGATTTCTGGGTCAGAGGGCACGTGAGTACCTGGTTTTTATACAAAGCACACAAATCCTAACCTAAATCCTCATAGTTTCCTTCCAGAATGAATGAACCCATATGTGCTTAAGTGACTGCTACCACTTAGCAATCAGAATTTATATACTGAGACATTTTTGTCTTAATGAGCAAATAACCTAAAACACTAACTCCCATTGAGTGAGCTTAAAATCTTGTACATTTGTAAATGGCCTTTAACTTCAGCATGAGCTGTGTATGGAAAAGCCTTGGCAAATCGTAGAAACAAACTATGTTTTGTACCAAAGCCAGGTGTCAGGCAGTTAGAGGTCACAGTCTGACAGATAAAGCAGGGCTTGCCCATGAGGAATGTATATTCTGGTCCCAGTTGGATCTGCAACTAACTTGGAATGTTTTCTTCCCCCTCTGTTGATATAGCTGGCTTGGAAGTGATCAAGTAGCCCAGGTTGGCCATGTACCCAGTTGGTCATGTGTCCTGGATGCTTGGCTTGTTTTTTGGTCATTTGTTTGTTTTGGATTTAGTTAAATGGATGTCTATGAGAACAATCATTAGATGAGGAAATTTTTATTTTGTTTTGTTTATGGTGCAAGGAATAGAACCCAGAATATGCCAGATAAACATTGTGCCACAAAGCTCTATCCCTAACCTTGGATCCAAAACGAAAAGTTTGTTTCATCATTCTGGTCATACACATTCTGAGCCTTACCTTTATTTTCTCTTCTGAAGCCCTTTTCTGCGCTCCAAGATACAACCCATCTAGCTGTGTCACTACATAGCCGGTGTGTCTCCAGAACGGGTCACTCTTCTTTTCTTTGATGTTTTGCCTAGTCCACAGGTCTTGCTTCCTGGGGGAGAAATCAGACTTTACCATAGATCTTGATGGTGGCTCACTCAGAGATAAATCAAACTAGGAGTCTAAAAGCGCCCCACACCTGCACACGCTGGTATAGTTAAATTATTAATTTTATTACAATTGCCACCATTCAAGTGACTGCAGTACAAACTTTAAACTGTTTCTAATTTCACCCCGGGACAGTAACTCTTCCATAACTTTCTTGGGGCCCTGTCTAGACTCTGAGTGTCACACTAACCCGTGACAGCCAGGCGTAGGCTGTCACCCTATGTTCTGGAAAACTTTACATTTCATGGGGTCAGTAATGGCAGGTTAAGTCTGCTTTTGTGTGTAGAAGAGCTGCAGTTGGAGAGAGGGAGAGATGCTGCAGAGGATGGGGAAGTTTAAACAGGTTGCTGACCTCACAGGGGTCCCCACCCATTTCAGGTTGTTATTGCCGTCTGCCTCAACAGCTCTGTTCTAGCTTTCTCAGGGGGAAAAAAAAAGATGACTATTGTGTATGTCTGTGCACCATGTGCATGCAGTGCCTGTGAAGGCCAGAAGAGGGCAGTGGAGCCCCTGGGGCTGGAGTTACAAACAACTGTGATTCAGCATGTAGGTGCTGGGGACAGAGCCCAGGTCATCTACAAGAGCAGCAAGTGCTCTTAACCGCTGAGCCATCTCTCCAGGCTCCCAAAATGATTTATTTTTTAGTAGTTCTTTCATTTTCACTTCTCTGGGGTTTTTGTTTTGTTTGTTTTTTATGAGATGATTTAATGATTTGACACAAATTTTCACACAGAAAGCTATTTCTGGTTTGTTTAGGGTGTCTCTGTTCTTAAGACAATCCAATGCACACCTCTGGGGATCCCCCCCCCGTAGTTTTGCCTGATGCCTGAGAGCCTCTAGCCATCCACAGATGGGGCGTTTAATGCCTGGTTCAGCAGAACACACAAGAACCTTTGGGTTCCCAGGTGAGTCCGCCATGCCATCAACTTAATTAACTTACATTTTCCTCTTCAGAAAACTTAATTAGAATAAAAGTACCCCAGAAAGCATTAAGAAGTCTGACTTTAGAACTGTGTTTGTAGGTAATTTCTGTACTATGGACATGAAGGCAAGGGGATCTTAGCTTGAATTCGAGGTCAGTCTGGGCTATGTAGTAAGACTCTATGTCTCTCATACATGGTGCACAGACATACGTAACAGTGCCAGGTTAGGGAGTTAGATGTTCTCCAACTCCCATCCAGAGTTAATCGCCAGACTTATGACATGGAAACACCTTATGGAAGGAGGAGAAAGGGCACCTAGAAAGAAAGAGGGGGACACCCATGTGGGAGGCTTCGGGGATTTGACTTCACCTTCTCTGTTTCAGCCATTGGTAATGTGACATTCAATCTGACCTCTAAAAGAGCTGAAGTTGCTAGCAATCAGGCTTCATTCCACTATAGAAAATGTGACCCTGACAGTAAAAGGGTTTTCTGAAGATGCAGACTAAGATTCAGTATGGGGGAAATGGCAGGGTAGCCAGGGGAACAAGGAAGGGTAACCATGGGAAAAGGAAAGGAAGCTTTTATACATACTCCATGAAGTCTTGCACTTTATTAATGATGGAAGGATTCTTGATCAGCTGTGGGTACAGGTTCGTGTAGTGGTCACACATGTGTCTGAAATGACAGATATGGCATTACCTTCCAGTGTCCCCTGGATGTCACAATTTCAGTCACTCACTCTTTTGGCTTAACTGGAATGCTCACACCAGTCACATATCTCCACCATCATTCTTTAAAGCTCAAGCCATACAAATGCACAACTTGACATGAAGAACTATGTCCAGGAGCTGGAGAGATGGTTCTGTAGTTAAGAGCACTCGATGCTCGCCCAGAGGACCCAAGTTTGGTTCCAAGCACCCAACATAAAAGCCAGATGTGGTGGTGTGTAACTGTTACCCCATACTGAGAAGATGGGGACAGCGGATGCTGGGGACTTGCTGGTCAAGCAATTTGGGTGACATGAGCTCTGGGTTCAATAAAGAGACCTTTCCTTAAAGAATAAGGTGGTGGGACTGGAGAGGTGGTTCAGTTGTCAAGAGTGCAAACTGGACATGCAGAGGACCTGAGTTCAAGTCCAAGCACCCACACCAGGCAGTTCCCAGGAGTTATAGAGTCTCTGACTCCTTATTGCACACACAGACACAGATATACACACAGACACACACAGACACTGACACACACAGATATGCAAATATATACACACAGACACATTCAGACACGTACACATGGACACACAGACACACACAGATACTGACACATACTGACAAACACACACAGACATTCAAATATATACACACAGAGAGACACACTCAGACACGCACACATGGACACACAGGCATACACACAATACCACCACACTTACCCAATAATAATAGTAGTAGTAGTAGTAGTAGTAGTAGTAGTAGTAGTAGTTAAAATAATATGGAATGTAGAAGAGGAAAAGACCATAAGTTACTGGTGTGGTCTGAATATGAAATGTCCACTACAGGTTCCAATGTGAACCATTGGTCATCAGTTGGCAGTACTATCTGAGACATGGTGAAGTCTTTCTAACATAGCCTGGAGGTCAGAGGTAGAGCTCAGGAGTGGGGGATATATGGTTAGGGGTCATCCCTTCTACTGAAGGTCTGTGCATTATGACTCTGGACATCCACGTAAGCAGCTGCACCTGCTTCTGCCAAGAGAGCTACAAGCCACCGTATGGCCTTGCCAATTCTGCCAGGAGGGACTGTATCTGCCCACAAACCATAAACCCCAAATAAAGCTTCCTTTAAATTGGTTTCTTGCAGGTGTCTTATAACATCGATGAGAAATATCATTAATAGAGCAAGGCTCCCACTTGACTCACTGTTCCATGGGCCCAAATGACTCGGGCTTGAACCCTCTGACACCGGGGGCCCAGAGAGCCTTTCATGCTTTAAGCTGACTGATCACTTCAAGTGTCTTGTCACAGATGGGAAATGGACCCCATGTGGGTTTGGAGATTTGAGTCGGTTTCTCAGGGCAACAAACTTAGGGGTTCTTGTTCCAAGGTGCTCCTACACATCTCAATGAGTTTCAGGAGGCAACCAAATATTCTGTGTGGCCTTGGGCAAACTGAGGAGACACTGGAAGCCCCATAGAGCTGGAAAAGGTAGGGGATGGCCGACACAAGCTCAGAGAGCAAGGATCGCACAGCCAGGCATCAAGATGATTGCATAGGTCTTACATAGCAGATGACAAAATACCCAAGTCAAAGAATAAAGGAGATTGTTCTCCTGCAATGGGTGCTGAGGAATGACGTCACAACCATCGACTAAAACTCCTTTCTCCCTACAAGATGCCTCAGTAACGTAGATCCATTCTGAGGTTCACTGGTCAGAGGAGGAGGGGATAATTATTGATTCTAGAATCTGAAGGAATGAGACTCAGACCACGGAGAAGTGGAGAAGTCTATCTCAGGATGATGTAGTAAAACTTTGAATACTTGATTCAATGTCTTTCCCTTCAGTGGTATACTCTGTGGCTTTTCTTTCGTATAGAGCTACTTATGTGCTTATAAAATTTTTATGGGGTGAGAAGATTGATCAGTGGTTTAAAAACCTTGCTGCTTGGTTTTCAGCATCCACATGGCATCTCTCAACCATCAGTAACTCCCGTTTTTAGAGGACCTAATGACCTCTTTTGACCTCCATGGGCATCAGACACTCACATGGTGCACACACATTCATGCAGGCAAAACACTCAGACACATAAGATAAGATAAAAAATTTAAAATACGAATATAATTAAAAGTGCGTAAACTTGTGAGCTGAACGCACTCCCACACACTTGGCGAATGTTCCTAAAGCACTGAACTTCTCAAAGGGACACATTACAGGAAGGGTGAGGGCTGCGTCTCTCTCTGGGGGGAATAGCATTGGGATAGGAAGCCAATGAAACCTACATTCTGGAAAAAGGTTAAGTCTCTAAGGCTTGCATGTGAGGAGCTCACCTGTAGATCTCAGAGGACCGTGGGGATTCAGGGATGGGGGCAATTTGAACTGGAAGGGGCAAAGAGACAGAGCCAACTGCCTAAGCTGAATTTCTCACTAAAACAAGGAAATCACGAGCTTACATTAAAGGGAAAAAAGGTGTAGAAGTCTGGCAAGACAGCTCAGTCAATAAAAGTGCTTGCCCTGTAAGCCCAACACACTGAGTTTGATAAACAGACTTCAAATAAAGAAAGAGAGAACTGACTCCCGAAAGCTGACTTTGGACTTCTCCAGGTAGACCATGACAAGTACCTTCTCCCCACCACACATTAAGTACACACACACACACACACACACACACACACACACACACACACATACACACTAAAGTAAACAATATTGCACTTCATATACAATTTTAACTTTTTAAAAAAATAAATGCAAAGTTTTGATATACAATGCTCACATGGTAAGGAAACAAAAATATTGGGCATTTTACCCAAAGTCCCCATCACTGCACATACAGTCCTTCTCACTGCACCCACAGTTCCTCTCACTGCACCCACAGTCCCCCTCATTGAACCCACAGTCCTTCTCACTGCACCCACAGTCCCCCTCATTGAACCCACAGTCCCTCTTACTGCACCCACAGTCCCTATCACTGCACCCACAGTCCCTACCACTGCACCCACAGTCCCCATCACTGCATCCACAGTCCTTCTCACTGCACCCACAGTCCCTCCCACTGCACACACAGTCCCTCTCACTGCACCCACAGTCCCCACCACTGCACCCACAGTCCCCATCACTGTACCCACAGTCCCCCGTCGTTGCACCCAGTCACTGCGCCCTGCCGAGTTCATACAGAATTTCAGCTGTTTGCATATTTCCACTCTCAGAAGCACAGCACATCTCAAATGGAGAAGGTTCTGTGGATTTTCCCCTCCAGGGAGCATCTGTACAGACCTCAATGAGAAACAGTGCAACCCGAATGTCAGTGTTTCTAACAGAGAAATCCTGCCGCAGAGGAATATCAATCTCAACTGGGAGACGGCAGCTAAGGAGATACACACAAGACAGATGGAAATACAGGAAGGCACCTAACAGCTCACATGTAGTTACTAAACTTGCTTTCTTATTTTGTAGAGACTATATTTTACATTTTTATTTTACTTTTGATCATTTTTCATATGTGTGTATATGCACCTGAATGCAGTTCCCAAGGAAGCCAGAAGAGGGCATCAGGTCCTCTGGAGTTACTCCGGTCCTGTGGAAGAGCAGTATTTTTAATTTCTGAGTCATCTTTCCAGACCTGAGACAAGGTTTGTTTGTTTGTTTATGTTTTGTTCTGACATTTAGAACAGGGAAGAGAAGTCTTAGGTGAATAGGGGAGCTGTGCATCTGTCACACCAACCCCAGTAGAATCAGTGTGACAAGTTCCACAGACTGAGGCATTAGACTTCAAAAAAAGGAAGTCTCCTGGAACCAGTTGTGGAACTCTCGGCTGGAGCAAACATATTGAGCCGTAGTTCTCATGGCAATTTTTCTGTTCTGTTTTCTTTCATTCCTTTTCTTAGTTAGGTTCCTGGTAGCCTAGACCACAATCTTAAGCAAGAATAATGGGTACGAAACCATCCCTTGAGATGGGGTCACTAACCCGAACTTATCTTTGGGAAAACCAATGCCTTACTTTTTAAATCATTTATAAAATTATTATAATAGATAAAAACTTTCCCAACAATAAAATTTCATATGGCTACACGTGTGTCATCGGAGGTGAGTTTCGGTAATATAGTACAGAAAGACTTAATTAGAATTAAAATAGTTTAAATTAACTCGTTGAAGATTTATAAAAAATCAGGCATTAGATGTTAAATAATAATTAACCATATGGGGCTAGAAAGTTAGCTCAGTGGTTAAGAGCACTGACCATAAAGATTTATTAACCTGTTCATGGGAATATGTCACCCTATTGAATACATTCTTTTAGAATTGTTACATTTTGATGGTTTATATTATTAATAATAATGTTATCTGTTCTGTTTGTGATTCACTGAACACATAGTTTCAGAGTTGTAATGCTCGGATGATTTTTGTATTTTACTGTGCCAAATGATTTTTGTTGGTATTAGTGATTGTTTCACTGGATACAATTTCTAAGAGTTGTTATGTTTGTTTTTAATGTATAAAATCCCCTTCTTGAGAGCTGCAAAATACACTCAGATTCAAACTGCCTCTGTGTTTGTTTCTATTTGTCACTGCCAGATCCTTACCCAACTGGAGTTCAAGGACCGTCATCCTAAGGACCCCCATAACTGGCTGGGGTGGTCTGTGGCGTGCATCCATCTGGCTTCCCTGCACACTACCATGCTCCTCTGTGACATGGGCTATAAGGCTTAAGTCCTCTTGCTTGCAAAGGCAAGCTTACAGACTAAGCTAGCCCCAAGGACACAGACTGAATTCTGAGTTCAAAGCTTGATTCCACATTGGCTAACGACTAAAAGGAAGATTCCCGACTTCTCCCTGGTTGCCGGTCTCACACAGCAGAACTTCACGGATCTGTCAAGCCCAGTCTCGAGACCAGCAGTGCTAAGTGAGTTAAGACTTGCTCACCTCGGTGGGTCACACAAACTCAGGTGTTGAGAATCTCAGAGGCTCATGACCATTTATCTTTTCCTGAATCTTTTTGCTTCCTGTCAACATCACATCATTTAGCTCTTGTCATTCACTGCGTCTGACTCTTTGGTTTGACTTTCCTGGATCAGGCTGCCGGCTTCCTTAGTATTTTCCACAGTAATAATTAACGTGTGTGTGTGTGTGTGTGTGTGTGTGTGTGTGTTTGCACAAATGGACTGACTAAACAGCCTGGTTTCCAATCCCGAATCCTACTGTGCTGGCTAGTTTTATGTCAACTTGACACAAGCTAGAGTTCTCTGAAAGGAGGAAACCTCAATAAGTGCTGTAGGAAAGCCCCAGGACATGTCTTTAGGGATTGATGGGGGAGGGACGGAGCCTCCCATTTTGGGTAATGCCATCTCTAGGCTGGTGGACCTGGATTCTGTAAGAAAGCAGGCTGAGCAAGCCATGGGGGTAAAACCAGTGAGCAGCACTCCTCCCTATGGCCTCTGCATCAGCTCCTGCCTCTAGATTCCTGCCCTGCCTGAGTTCTTGTCCTGACTTCCTTTGATGCTAAACAGTGCTGTGGAAGTGTAAGCCGATAAACCCTTTCCTTCCCAACTTGCTTTTTGGTCATGATGTTTCGTTGCAGCAACAGAACTCTTTTTTTTTAAAGATTTATTTAGTGTTTTATATATATATAAGTACACTGTAGCTGTCTAAGACACACCAGAAGAGGGCGTCAGATCTCATTATGGATGGTTGTGAGTCACCATGTGGTTGCTGGGATTTGAACTCAGGACCTTTGGAAGAGCAGTCAGTGCTCTTAACCGCTCAGCCATCTCACCAGCCGAGCAACAGAACTCTTGACTGAGACACCCACTTCTGGCTTTCTGACTTTCAACTACCTAAAGCGTGTCTCTGTGTCCAGGTTTTCTGGTTTCCAGTACACAGACCCCAGCGACCATAGAATTAGTGCAGACTGAAGACTTAACATGAAGTTTCTCGGAACACTCTTTGGAGCATAGTATACGAGATAAGAGCTTGCAGGAGCTGGCTGCGACCACTGTCACACGTCTCGGGATTGCCATCGAGTCTTCTGCACTCAGTGGTGCTTGCTAAGCTACAAATAGTTATGCGTTGATAGTTCATTAGCTACGTTTGAGGGCCAGGCTCTAGCTTAGTTCCTGCCTTTGCTTACAGGCTTGACCTAGAAGCACATTCAGCTTCTAACATCAAAGGGAGCAAGCCAGACCTGTGCAAGGCATTTCCTGATAGTCACCCAATACCAAGGATGGACTGCTTCCTCTGTTGGGTCTGCGGTGCTGGTAAACTTTATCAGCCTTAGCAACGATGGTATCACTGTGTCAAACACTCCCCGCCACAGAACAGACTCATGCCCGCCCTGTCCCTCCCTTCTGATCAACAAAACAGTGTGTGGCACTAACTCCACTCCTCCCAGCTGGGCAGTTCCAGAGGAGGCGGCTTCAGCTGCTGCCGTGGACACCCCACTTATCAGCCACTTTATTTAAACAACTAACAAGAACATCCTAGAGTCCCATGTCCTCCTCACCTTTTCAGGACCATAACTTTTAGCTCATCAGAGAGAAGGCCAGAGACTTAATTTATGACTCTTAGGGGACTCTTAGGGAACCGCCCTGATCAAGTTGAAAAACAAAGAAACTCAGCATGGCTGGGGCTACCACCCTGCTTTGGTATATGGAAATGCAAGCCTCTCCGTTCTGATTCATCAAGGGCGACAACAGGATTCAATTAAAACTAATGAGCATGTAATTAACAGCTGGAGGCAAAGTGCCAAGCCAGGTGTCTGGGTCAAGTCAAGGCAGGGACCCTAACTCCAAGGTGCTATGGATGGGGGAGGGGAGAGATGGAGCTGTAAGTCAGTGGGGACACAATCGTGAGAAGTTTTATCAAGAAGACATCGTTGGAGAATAGAGAGATGGATGTAGTCAGGAGTGGTTCCTGTTCTTGCAGAGGACTTGAGTTTGGTTCCCTGTACCCACATCAGGTGGCTCACAACCATCTATAATTCCAATTCTAGGACATCTGATGACCTCTTCTGGCTTCTGGGCGTGCGCTCACACACAAACAGACACACACACACATACACACATAAATAAATAAATAAGAAAGACAGCGTTTAGCTGGGCATGATGGCACATGCCTGCAATTCCAGAACTTGGGAAGTAGAGGCAGGAGGATCAGGAGTTTAAGGTCATCTTTAGCTATATTGTGAGTTATGGGCCAACCTAGGCTACATAAGACCTTGTCTACCCCCAAAGATAAGAGAAAGGGAGGCAGAGGAAGATTGAGGGCCTGTGGGGTGGGCTCCCAGTTACATTTCTTGCTGCCAGAATGGGGTACCTGGAGGAAGTACCTCAGGGAAGGAAGAATTTATTTCCTTCCATGGTTTAAGAGGGTACAATCCACAAAGTGTGGAAGGGGGGGTGGGCTTGATATCAGGAAGGGCCTGTGTCTGGGACTCTTTAAATCTGGTCTGGGAGGAAGCTGAGACGGCAGGCAGGAACTGGGTGGAGCTGATCTCTAACCCTCAAGCTTGATTCCTACAAACCTGTATCTGCCAGTGAGGCCCCGTGTCCAAAAGCTTCCACAAATTTGCCCAAACAGGGCCACTATCCGGCAACCAAATGTTTGAACACATGAACCCTTGGGGGACATTTCACATCTAAACTGCAGCACTGAGCCTAGATGACCTGGAACTTTTCAGGTAGTGGAGACGAAGGCATCAGCGTCGAGTTCCCAGGAATCCACTCAGTTGAGACATTGCTCTGTGGCACCTTCCATCTAGACGTCAGCATCCACCTAGCTGTGGTAATGTGGTGCCTCTCAGTTGGCGCTCTTGCCCTGCAAGCCCAGCCTGTCCACTCCATTGAGCAGGTCGATTCTTTATCAGCCAGCTCTTGAATAGCGGACATCTCTGGGGCCACATCAGACGAGGAGGAAGTAAGTGGATAATGCCACACCTTTCCCCAGCTCCGGACTGATGTGTTGTTCCAAAGCTTGATCAAGAAAGCAGCTGGCTCTTCAAAGCTTTGAGCAGGGCTCAGAGGTGATCTAAACACAGCCTCGTGCTGAAATCCCTGCCTGTGTTTACCTTTCATGAACCGGTTAAGGTGACAGAGATGAGCAGAGATTTCTAGAACGTCTGTTCCCTGGGACTCTGCATACTATGTTCACAGACTCCCATAGGTGGCTGGTGATGACGCCCAGATCATCCCACTTAGGAGGTAGCAGAGACAAGTGAATCTCTGTGAGCTTGAGGCTAACCTGGATTGCTTAGTAAGTTCCAGAACAGTCAAGGCTGCATAATAAGGCCCTTTCTCAAACAAACAAAAGAAGAAGAAGAAGAAAGAGGAGGAGGAGGAGGAAGAAAAGGAAGGAAGGAAGGAAATGAAAAGTAAAAAAAAAAATTAAAGAAAAAGAAAATAAGTCAAAACATGAGAATTTATTTCAAAAACAACACAAAGCAAAACCAACCAATTAAAAACAAACCAAATCATAGTTACTGAATTGTAGCTGCTTTCTTAAAAATAAAATTAAGAAGTGGCCCAGTGGTGCACAGCTTTAATCACTCACTAGGGATGCAGAGGCTGGCTGATTTCTGTGAGCTCAAGGCCAGACTGGTCTAAACAGTGAGTTCCAGGATAGCCGAAGAGGGCTACACAGTAAGATGCTGTCTCAAGAAACAAAGGGTGGAAAAACTAGTGTGGCATTTACTACAGTCACGCTTTTAATGAACTTGAGGGGATGCGGCAAATGAATAAGGTTATCCAAAGATAAATGCTTTATGTCTAGAATGGTGTAGGGGCTGTCGAGAGGGCTCAGCTGAGTCTGAACCCTAGAACCCATGTGGCAGAAGGGGAGGCCTAACGCTCGAAAAGTGCTCTCCACCAATCACATACATGCCCTGCCCTCCATATCCGTAAGTACACACACACACACACACACACACACACACACACACACACACGCCATTAAAATCCCATACCATAACCCTAATCCAATTCAAATACAACCCTAACACACCCTTAAGTGTCTGCTGTAAGATGATGCGACATGTTTTCTGTATCATGAGAACACCATCACGCCTCCCTGTCAGAAGCTCCAACAGTGGATCCCATTGGAAATACCCGCGGAAGTAGTGTCTATCTTAGCGCATCCCATGACCGGAGCTGCTCTTTCAGAACTCGCTTTCCCTCACACCCCTAGACATGTCATTGGCAACTTAATCTTATCTGTTTCTAGTCAAAAAAATTACTGTCTGAATTATTTCTCCAAATTTGCAACTCGGTTAAATAACACAGCCAGAATTAACTGGAGAAGGAAGTGCAGAGTCCAAGAGGAGTTGAGGTGTGGGGTTTATGTACAACACAGCTTTAAACATGTTTTTAAAATATTTCCAAGGGGTTGAGGAGATGGCTCAGTGGTTAAGAGCATAGAGGACCTGGGTTCAGTTCCCAGCACCCACAATGCTGAGACTAATTCCAGTTCTGGGGGCTTTCAGTGCCTTCTTTTGACTTCCACAGGAATGACAAACATAAAGTGTACTAACATGCAGGCAAAACACACGTAAAATTAAATATATCTTTTCCAGATATATTTATATGGCTTTATACACTTCCGAATGTTAAGGTTATTTACATAATAAAATTGCCAAAACTGGATTAAAAAAAAAACAAAACCAAAAACAAGAGGGCTGAGAAGCTAGCTTAGTGCATGATGTAAAGGCCTGAGTTTGGATTCCTGGCTAGGTATGAGAATGCATGTCTGTGATTCCAGAGCTGGTGTATGCGGACAGAGAGATTCGGGAGTTCACCGCCAGTCACTCTAACTGCATGAACTGTAGGTTCAGTAAGAGACCTTGTCTCAGAGGCTGGAGAGATGGCTCAGTGGTTAAGAGCACTGACTGCTTTTCCAGAGGTCCTGAGTTTAATTCCCAAGCAACCACATGGTGGCTCACAACCGTCTGTAAAGGGATCTGATGCCTTCTTCTGGTGTGTCTGAAGACAGCAAAAGTGTACTCATGTATACGTAAAATAAATTTTAAAAATTTTTTTAAAAAGAAGAGACCTTGTCTCAAAATAAGGGAGAGAGAAATAAAAGACACCTAGCATTGACCTCTGTCCCCAACGAGCAGGTTTATACACCCACAAAGACACACAAAACAGGAATTTGTAGTGTAAATAATAAAAGAAGGGCCACAGTCATAACTGAGTCCATCTCAGTGGCTTAGACCAAGATTAAGATCTGTATTTAGCTTATCACAACTAGAGTTTAATAGCTCCCAATAAAGTTAGATTAAACTGCACTTAAATAGGTCATAGAGAATAAAAGAAGCAAGCCAAGTGGAAAGAACAGTTTTATATCAAACATGATCAAACACAATATAGCTTCACTCCCTAAAAGCCATTCCTCTATGAAGCAATCCTCTAGCATGCAGGAGGTTGAGGCAGGAGGATCACTGCATCTTTGAGGCCAGCCTGGGTTGTTTAATGAGTTCCAGGCCAGTCATGGCTATAGAGAGAGATAGAAAGAGACTCTGTTTCAGGGAAACAGACTGCAGTGGGGACACATCTGCAGTGGGGACGCATCTGCAGTGGGGACACATCTCAGTGGTAGCTTGAAGCTGGTAGAGTGTCGGAGGCCCTGGTTTGGGTCCCAACACCACATGAAACTGGGCATGGTGACCCACACTCACAGTCTTAGCACTTGGGAGGTAGAGGAAGGAAGATCAGAAGTGTAAGGGCATCCTCAACTTCACAAGGAATTCAAGACCAGCCTGGGCTATATGAGAGCCGTCTACAAACAAAGCCCAGTAAAGCGTAAGTATGATGATTAAATTATTATCAACTCTGTCCTTGTTATTTTACTTTTTGGTTTTTCGAGACAGGGTTTCTCTGTAGCCCTGGCTGTCCTGGAACTCACTCTGTAGACCAGGCTGGCCTCGAACTCAGAAATCTGCCTGTCTCTGCCTCCCAAGTGCTGGGATTAAAGGCCTGCGCCACCACTGCCTGGTTTGTCCTTGTTATTTTGTAAGACAAGGCAAGGACTCCAAAATTGAATAGCAATAGACTTAGGAGGAATGGTTACAGTATACTGTAAACTCATTAAAATTTCAGTTTAAACCTCTTTGTCTACTTGGAAATGTTGTTTCAAAATACTAGAAAATAAATGCTCTTACATTTTATTTTTAAACAATCTTTATTCTGCTCTTGTTTACACGTCCACTCATTTATGGTGTATGTACAGAAACGAGCGTGCTGTGCTATAAGTATGGAAGTCAGAGGTTCTCTCCTTTCAACACGTGGGTCCCTGGGATTGAACTCAGGCTGTCAGGCTTGGCAGCAATGCCTCTAACCTTTTAGTCAGCACCTTACATTTTACTTCTAATACATCCTCCCTGCTTTGTCTCTCTCAGGAAATCATTCCGCATCTTACCTGCTTTCTACCCAATAGCAAACGACTAGTAGGATTGCATGATGCCCCTGCCTCTCAAATGGCTTCATATCTTTTTAAATGGTTTCATAAAAAAGGAAGATGGCTGAGAAGATGGCCGCTGGTAAACTGCCTGTCACACAGGCACAAAACCCTGAGTTTGGATTCCCAGAACCCACATAAAAAGGTGAGATTACAGCAAGTATAACCCAGAGCTGGAGGGGTGGAGACAGGAGGGACTCTGGAGCCCATTAGCTGTCCAGTCTCTCTGAATCAAAGCATTTCCTGTTCAGAGAGAAACCGAGTTTCAAAAACATTAAAGTGGAGAGCGATTGAGGAAGACCTGAGATGGCCCGTGCACACACAGGCACACCAGTACACACATGCACACACTCATACGGACACACAATTTCATCTTTTAAAAAGTGGAAGATTTCAAAACGGAAGTGTCATGAGAATGAATGAGTGCTCCATCTGGGTTATGATTATGGGTACGAGTGGGGTACCAATAACCTGTCACGTGTACCCCAGCTACCCTCCACTGCTAACACATCACACCGGGATCCAGCAGCCCCTGCTGGACAAAGCAAAGAGATTGGAGCACTTACAGAGCGGTGAGGTAGCCCTCGAGGTAGCCAGCCAGAAGCATGATGACCTCATTGGACAGGACCTGAGAGCCGTACCCAGCTCTGATCTCCAGGATGCCCCAGCCTGTGGTTTGAATGGAGTCATTGTAGAAGCCGTAGGCGTCCCCATTCTTGTCCAGTACCGTCTTGATCTCCACGGTCTTCGATTCAGGGACCCAGTATGCAGTTGCATAGTGGATTCCTGCAGGAAAAGGGAACCATGAGAAATGTCACCCACTTGTGGCTGGTGCCTTCCCCCTGTGCAATCAACAGTCAAGCATTTGCTTTTAAAGCTTTCTAGCCTACAGGCTCTGGAGATGGCTGGGTCAGTGAGGTACTGGCTGACAAGTCTAAGGACCTGAGATGGATCGCTGGAGCCTGCCAGGTGTGGTGACAGGTCTCTGTAATCCCCGTGCTGAGAGGGTGGGCACAGGTGTCTCCCGGAGCTCTAGGGTAAGAGACCTGTCTTGAAAAAAATAAAGGTAGACAATATCCCATAGAACAATGCCTAAGGCTGACCTCTGGCATCACACACACACACACACACACACACACACACACACACACACACACAAACATATACGCACCTGTCCCAAAATAAACACACACACACACACAACATACACACACACATAAAACACACACACAGACACACATTCATGCACACACCTGTCCCAAAATAAACACACACATACACACAACACACACACACACATACACACACACACAAAACACACACATTCAGGCATGCACCTGTCCCAAAATAAGCACACACACACACACACACACACATACATACATACGTACCACACACACGGCACACACACGACACACACATGACACACTATTTAAAAATAAATTCTTCGATTCCTCCTCTTGGTCTCACAGGCTCCTGTCCAGCTGTAACATCAAAGGTCCAGCACTCTGGGCCCCGGAAATGATACATTCATCTCACCATCCTGCCAGGAACTGGGCCAGCCCTGCTCATTTGTCCCTATCATTCCTTCCTCCTGATACTCTGTCTCTTGTTAACAGGCTAACAGGCTAGAAATGGCTAATGAGGACTCAGGGAACAGCCCTGCCACCCAGGGACCCATTGTTCCCACAGGACCGATGTACCCGATACACTTTACTCCTTAACACTTAAACCTACATGGCAAACCCCTGGGGTCCCGACATTGTTTCTTTCCCATCTGGTACAGTATCCGGCACGGTGTTGTACATCAGTGTAATGGTCAATGTAAACTGTCAACTAGACTAGAGTCATCTGGGAGATAGGCCTCTGAGCAAGCCTGTGGGGGTGGGGTTTCGAGATTTCATTAAGTGCGATGGGAAGATGCGTCCACTGTGGGTGGCAACATCCCCTGGCTAGGATCCTGGACTGTATAAGAATGGAGTGGGGAGCTGAGTAGCCATGTGTATTTGTAACTCTCTGCTTCCTGACTGTGGATGTGATGTTTTGGGCAGCTTTTTCAGGCTCCTCCTGCCCTGACTTTCCTGCCAGGATGGACTGTACCTTTGAACTGTGATCCAGAATAAACCTTTTCTCCCCTATGTGGCTTTTGTTAACGTATCCTGCACAGCAGCAGGAAAAGACATTACGTTTGTAATGCTAGTGCACAGGATGCAGAGGTAGCAAGGTCCAGAGGTCAAGGCCGACTTTGGCTACTTAAGTTTGAGCCCAGCCTGGATGACATGAAATCCGGTCGGTCCTAAAACACTAGAAGGAAAGTGACACTTTGAAAGGGAGGGGAGAATTCACGGTAGGTCTTGGGTTCAACCCTTGGGCACTGGATAAAGAAGCACAGAGCCTGTGAAAGGCAGGAGCACTAGGAAAGGAAAAAGGAAGAGGAGTAGAACGTGGAGAAAAGATGCAGTGCTTAGAGCGTCGTTCTTTCTGAGAAACTGCCAAATATTTGCTGTGGTTGAAGAAGAAAAGGACAGAGTAGGCTACGTGCTCAGTGGGTAAAGGCACTTGCTGCTAAACCCGACAGCCTCAGTCTGATACCCAAGACCTTAGTGGTAGAATACTCCTGCAAGTTGTCCTCTGACTTCCATTAGATAGATAGATAGATAGATAGATAGATAGATAGATAGATAGATAGATGATAGATAGATAGATAGATGATAGACAGACAGACAGACAGACAGACAGACAGATAGATAGATAGATAGATAGATGTAACTATAAATCGATAGAAAAAAACCCTATTACATTTAGGTCAATATCAAAGAGGTAGAAATCGGTTAGACTGACTCTCAGGTTCTAAACTGTATAACTGAAGGAGGAAAGGGATAAAGAGAAAATGAGAAAGGGAATGTAAATTCATTTTAGACTCAATAACATTGTTAGTGATCAGAAGGCAGGAAGCCCTGGCTAGTTATTGCTATAGGGTTATATTTATATAAGGCAAAGAACAATGTTCAGAACTGAATCAACTTTTTTCTTATTTTTAATGCAAATGTCGCCTATGAGACAGTAAGGCTGCAGACTCAACTCTACCTGCCATGCACTTTCACCCAGAGGATGAACAGGGTCACAGGCCTGAGTTATGACCTGGAAGTAAGGGTTTTTGTTGTTGATGATGATCTGTTTGAGGCACAGTCTCACTATGTAGCCCAGGCTGGACTAGAACTCACCACCCTCCTGCCTCAGACTCCCAAGTGCTGGAATTACAAATACATATCATGAGACCCAAGCAGAAAGCCTTTACAAAAGGTCAAATGGAAGATTTTGCTAATACTTTCCTGGTAGGCCTGGGCCAATTGCATATGACTGTAATCCCAGCACTCAGGAGGCTGAGGCAGGAGGATCATTACAGGTTTGAGGCTAGCCTTGTAGTACCAGGCTGGCCAGGATAATAGAAGAACAAGACCTGGTCTCAAACCACCACCACCACCACCACCACCACCATGCACGCAAGCACGCCTGTGTACACACACACACAGACACACACAAAAGAAATTCTGGCAATAAATAAACTGTTAATGAAGCTGACTTGTCACATTTAGCAATTGTATACATCTTTAGAAATTTCTCTTTCAAATATATAAAGTATGTTCTCCAAGTTTCTTTTTGTTTTCAGAAGGTAATAGATCCCTTTCCTGGCTTTCCCCTAATCTCTCTCTCTCTCTCTCTCTCTCTCTCTCTCTCTCTCTCTCTCTCTCTCATACACACACACACACATACACACACACTCACATACTCATACACACTCACATACTCAACTCACATACACACTCACATTCACACACACACTCAACTCACACACACACACTCACTCACATACTTACCACATACATTTACACACTCAACTCACATACATACTCACATTTCACACACTCACATTCACACACACAGTCAACACACACACACACACACACACACACACACCCGCCCTGGAAATGAGGAAGCAAGGATGGCTCTCCTAACTAAAAACCACAAAAACCAAGGCTGGAAGAAGTCACTAAACAAAAACCACGAAAGGAAGACGCAGGAGAGGCCAGAGCTCTTCCTGATTTCTGCTCTACCCTAAAGCAGGCTTTTATGCATCTTTCTCCGAAACCCTTCACCCTTCGCCGCATTCCAAGCAAGGGAAGTATCCTCGGCTCAGTTCTCACTCCTGCAGGAGCAGCCTCCTTCCCTGACCATAGACGTCAGCGTCTGTCCCTCCACCTGAGGACAGCTCAGCCCGGTCCTTAGGAGAAGCCACCCGTAACAGCTTACTACCCTGCTGTTCCACCCCTAACAGACTTTGCTTATTCTATGGTTTTTATCAGTTCCTTGTTTTTCATCATCTGTGTTTTTTTCCAAGTTCCTTAACATATTAATTTGTCATACATTTCAACCATTGAAGAACATTTCTATGTAGGGACAGAAGTTGGAGAAAGTGACCTCATGTGGGGAAAATACTGTGTCCTTCTAACCCTGACCTCATTTTTAGCAGCTCTGATAAGTAGAGACAGTGTCCACACACCACTTTGTAGGTCGCTGTCCACTCCACCCCCCCAATGATGTTTCTTTGAGGAATCTCATTTGGGAGTTCTAATTTATTTTTTTAATTTGTTTTTATTAGTGTTATGTTCACATGTATGGTGTGTGCCTGGTGCCTATGTGTGCTAATGTCTTTGGAGGTCAGAAGAGGGTGTTGGATCATCTGGAACTGAAGTTAAGGATGGTTATGAGACTGTGGGTGCTGGGAATTGAACCTATGTCTTTTGTAGGCACTAGTGCTCTCAACTACTGAGCCAATTCTCCAGCTCTATTTATTTATTTTGAGGCAGGGTCTCTCGCAACCATACTGGCTTCCAACTCCATATACAGCCCACGTATGCAGGCCTTGAACACCTGACTCTCTGGCCTCCTTTTACCAAGCTGCACAGTTCTTAGTTTTGTGCTTATTCTTCTAATGAAAAACAAAACTTATCCAAACATCAGTTCACTCTAGTCTAGGGGCTGGAGAGATGGCTCAGTGATTAAGAGCACTGGCTGCTCTTCCAGAGGTCCTGAGTTCAATTCCCAGCAACCACATTGTGGATCACAACCATCTGTGATGGAATCTGATGCCCCCTTCTGGCACACAGTTGTGCAGGTAGAGCACTCACATACATGAAATAAATAATTAAAAACAAACAAACAAACAAAAAGAAGTTATTCTAACATCACTCCTGTAATTATGTTTGAAAACATAAGCGCCCTGAGGAACTGCTCAGACACTCTGCTTATGTCTAGCCCGAGAAGCAAATGCTAAGTGTGTTGTTCTTAAAATTGTGGAAATGAAAGATCATGTTCAAACATGTTTAACAGCCATTCCCTCCAAATCAACATCCACATCCGATGCACGGAAATGCTACCCTAGTGTACGTCATATTGGTAAATTGTTGTGTGTTCACTGAGAAGCTTGACCTAGAGTCTGGGCTGCCCTGACCTCATTTCAGACTCAAGCATGTTTGTCTCAAGAGTCCTCCAAGGTCGGGGGATGGGCTTCCCATCCCTTTCCGAGACAGGGGCGGGGCGGGGCGAGGGCAGAGAGCGGCAAATCAGCCCAGGAGTGAAAACAACATCCTTGTGAACAGCTAGAAATTAAACCATTTCCACCAGAGGTCGCTGTCATTTACCCCACGATATAAAGTTGCCTGCAGTGAGAAAGGGAGCCGGAAGTTCATCCCCGGAGAGAAAGCTCAGTTTGGCACTCCAGCTGATGCCTCAACTTCCCTAGTCAGTTTCTACAGGAAGTTCTGAACCCCAAGTCTGAGGACGCTGTCTATCCGTTATTTGATCTTTTACCTTCCGCTGAATGATTGCGCCCCCGATGTGATGATGCTTTGCACCCCTTTTCGTTACTCAATAACGCATTCAAAACTGAAAATATGGCTGTTGTAGATCATTCGTCAGATGATGCAAAACAGTTACCTTAGAAAGAAATTCATTTGGACTGAGCATAGGGTCCCCAATGGAGGACTAGAGAAAGGACTTAAGGAGCTGAAGAGGTTTGCAGCCCCGTAAGAGGAACAACAATATGAACCAACCAGAACCCTCAGAGCTCCCAGGAACTAAACCACCAACCAAAGAGTACACATGGAGGGACCCATGGCTCCAGCTGCATATGTAGCAGAGGATGACCTTGTCCGGGCATCAAAGGGAGGGGAGGTCCTTGGTCCTGAGAAAGCTCGATGCTGCAGTGTAGGGGAATGCCAGGACAGGGAAGCAGGAGTGGGTGGGTTAGTGAGCAGGGGGAGGGAGGATGGGGGATGGGATAGGGTGTTTTTGAAAGAGAAACCAGGAAAGGGGATAACATTTGAAATGTAAATAAAGAAAATACCTAATTAAAAAAAAAGAAAGGTTCTTAATAAAGATGGAGAACTTCCAATGGCTTTCATATTTTTCATGTAAAAACAAACCAATAAAACCTCAGATGTCCTCATTTCATTTCTTGTGCACTTTACTATTCCTTATGAACTTATTTTTAATAAAAAACTTAAAATTTGTAAAAAAAATGCATTTCCTTTCTCTTCTTCCTTTCTTTCCTTCTTTCTTTCTTCCTTTCTTCCTTTCTTCCTTCCTTCCTTCCTTCCTTTCTTTCTTTCTTTCTTTCTTTCTTTCTTTCTTTCTTTCTTTCTTTCTTTCTTTCTTTCTTTCTTTCTTTCTTATTTTTATGATTGGATAGTACTCTGGAGCTCAGGTTGACCTGGAACTCACGATGTAGCCCAGGCTGGCTCTTATCTCATTACAGTCCTCCTGCCTCAGGTGAGAGCTACCATGTCTGCTGTCTCCTGTCTCCAGAACCTAACCGTCTTAGCATCTCATCTTATGAAAGAGGGAATGGCTTTCAACCTTAACGTTGGCTAAAGGATCAGTCCTATAGCAGGAGAAAGAAAAGAGTTTGAACAGGAGGGCTATGTGAGGAAAAATAGAATAATATTGAGACTTAATCTGTTTAGATTGAGTTGAGGACAGGTTCGCTGACAGGCCTTAAACATCTTTCCTCTTTCATGTGCACCGAGCTTTAGTGTGTGTGTGTGTGTGTGTGTGTGTGTGTGTTGCCTTCTCCTCGTACAAGGGCCCTCAGGAAACTGCTCTCTGGCTTCTAAACTTGCTTTGAGTCTTTATCAGAGTCACTAAAGGTGTAACTGATTTGTGAGTTATGCAGTGTTCTCCCAAGAAACTAATGGTAGGTGTTCAGCTTGTCTGGGTGCAGAGATCAAAGCCCATGTCTCTGCCTAAGCGAAGGATGGTTCTGGCAAATTCCTCCTGGGAATAGTGAGGGGCTTCAAGAGTGTTAGAGATAGTGAAGGCCAGTGAGGGTCTCCTGGCTGTGGACTGCTGACTGATCTCAACGGACCCGCTGAGGAAGTGTGTGGAACAAACTCCTTCAGGCTCCATCCCAAAGATGGAGAGGACAAAGTGGCTCATACCTAAAACCCAGCATGTGGGAGGCTGAGACAGGGGGATTACTGGGACTCTGGGGTTAACCTGGCCCCCATAGTGAGATCTCCTCTTCCAAATAAACAAAAACCCAAACATGGATGGAAAGGGGTGCATTTCTCAGCCTGTTCCTGTTCTACATACTCATAAGATGCCCTACCTCAGCTTAAAGCCCTCTCCACTGCTAAACAGCACAGTCTGAGAGTCCCTAAGTGGGAAGCAAGACGTTGTGGGGTGCAGCTGGAGTGAGGCACAGTGGGGCACGCCTGTGTAAAGCTGGGATAACCCTGGAGAACAGTTAAGAATCAACGAAGCGTACAGTTCGGGAAATGACTAGAGACTTGCTCAAATCCAAAGGCATCTTCTCTTCTCTTTTAGCTCCTTGAACACTAACTTGGCTTCATTCTGATGTGGTTTCTCCCCCAGGCCCCACCCACACTCCCTTTTTGGGAGAGTGTCTCACTATGTAGCTCTGGCTGTTCCTCAACTTAGGGAGATTATCTTTCCTCTGCCTCCCAAGTGCCAACTTACAGGTGTGTGTCACCACACCTGACAGATTTGTTCCTCTGAGTCACCTCCAATCCAGGGCACTCAACAAGACATCTGTGTGCTCGGTCTGATAATCTCCATCACAAACTCCTTGAGAATGGGAGAAGAGTCTTCTCTGTCGCCACATCCACTCCCTCCGGCCTAGCACAATTCTTTCCTGATTACACGGTCAGCTAAATCCCAAACTGTCACACATGGGAACATACTCACATGGAGTTGATAGTATGTTGATGTAGGTGAGTGCACATGCCGCAGCACGGAGTAGGGGAGTGTGCAGTCAGGTATCTCCCTCTACCCTTATGTGAGTTCCCAGGGATGGAACTCAGGTCAGCCTTGTGCCCCATGAGCCTTTGCAGTTGAGCTATTTCACCGGATCCTGTATATTGACTCATGGTTTCAACATACGAACTAGGATGCTGGTCACTTGAGTTTACAAAGGAGCTTAAAGGGAATAATGCTTTGATAGTTTGTCAGCCACTCAAGCTGGGCCCATCACAGGACCTGCCAGACTGATGATGGAGGCCTTTCAGGGCACTGGCAGACTGATGGAGGCCTTTGAGGGCACTGGCAGCCTTTCTAGGGGATTTGTTCATTCTCTTTTCAAACCTCAATCAAAAGACTTCCACAACGTCTTCCCCACCCCCAGGATTGACACATGCCCTGCGACATCTAGGTCTTTGCAGATGACACGAGTTACAAGTTTTACATAAATATTTCCTCATAATTTCACTACCTCCATAGTATTAAGAAGTTCCTCCTTTGCGCTAGGAAGAAGAAGGAACACGCTAACTCCAGCAGTAACTCACTAGTCACCCTTTAAACCTAAAAATCAGAACCCAGGGGCAACGGAACACTGCTTAAGGATAAAAAAGACCAGGCTGGTGTACCGGCTCTTGCCGTTATGTCCAGTATTCAGGAGGGAGAGAAATGTAGATCTACACAGTGAGTTCTAGGCTAGCCAGAGCTACATAATGAGACCCAATCTTTAAATAAAAAAAAAGTCATGAAGAATTTCCATATTAAAAATAAGCCATGGAGCACACAGTAGGCCCACTTTAGTGAACTCAGATATGTAACTGCTGTCAGAGTGGAAGCAGCCATTGGACTTAAGTTATTGCGGCCATGACACCTTAAGGAGACTAAATGAGGCCGGGATAGCAAGTGCTTCCCACTGGCTGATTCCAGTTCCCGGTGCCCAATCAGGGTGGATGGATGAGTCAGGCCCTCAGTCAGCCTGACAGTTATATTTCTAATGAATAATTCATGGTGACTCTGGGAACAGACATGGGCGTGTATCAGGGTGAATTGTCTCCCTGAGTTCTGATCACAGCTCGCATGATGCAAATACTGACTTCTGGAGTGTAGCCCTGCCAAGAAGAAGAACCAGTTTTACCAAGGAATGTGCTACATTTGGAGTCTCCTAGAGGTCGGCTCATCTCTGTCTGGTGACCGTCCCGTGTTGCCATTTATTTTGCTTAAAAAGATGACTCTCAGATGTCAGCAGGGGGTTGGGGGAGGAGGTGGCTTGGTGGGAGGGGTCTGCTTTAACATTAGTGAAGCACTGTGTTCAATCCCCAGGATAGAACACACACACACACACACACACACACACACACACACACACACACACATGCTCGCACTCACTAAAACCATACAAGGCTGTTCTAAAAAACCCGTATGCGCTTCCCGGTGTTCAAAGAGAGGTCACACTGTCATCTGTTAATGCCGTGTGTAACAGCTTGAATAACACGAAGAGACAGCTGCAAAACAATTTGCCAATCTCAGAAATAAAAAATAAAACCTGAATTCAAAAATGAAAGAAGTGGGTCAGTAAGATGTTGCAGGGTGTCCTGTCTGGGGTGAATGTGTCATTTCCTCTTCCCCGGGAACAGTTAGGACTCGACCTACTAAGCTCACTGTACGGAGCACACGGAGATAGCACTGTCTCTGGTTTCTTTTTACGATTTAAACTCTAGGTAATCTACTGAAAGGTAGAGGAAGCTCCAGTACGATACCAATAGCATACAGATAGGGAGAAAGCCCTATCAGTAGCCGCTGCTGCAAACATACTTAGCTGTCCTCAAAGCCACGTGGAGGAGACTTTCAGGATTGCTGGCCGTGGTAACGAACCAGCAGCTTCTCCGGACTAAAAGGGGTGTGTGTGTGTGTGTGTGTGTGTGTGTGTGTGCGCGCGCGTGCGCAAGTGTGTGTGTGTGCACGAGTGTGTACAAGTGTGTGTATGTGTGCGCACACGAGTGTGTGCGCGTGCGTGTGTGCACAAGTGCGCGCGCACGAGTGTGTGTGCACAAGTGCGCGCGCGCACGACTGTGTACAAGTGTGTGTGTATGTGTGTGTGCACACGAGTGTGTGTGTGTGTGTGTGTGTGTGTGTGTGTGTGTGTGTGTGTGGTGGGGTTCGGGAGGGATGACCGCGGGGGACGACCAGAGAACATACAGCTAAATCAGGGGAGACACCAGACACTTCTGGACCGGTTCCTTCTGACCCCCCAAGCCAGTGCTCACTGGAAAGGTTCCAGGCAATGAGTGGAGCAGGCTTTGAAAGCAAACACTTCAAAGTCGGAAGGGCGCAGGTACTTGTTGAGAGAAGGTAACAAGAAAACCAGCAACTTTTGAAAGGGGACACTGCCCACGTCCCTTCCCGTTCTTGCCCAGGTCAGCACGGAGAAGATTACGAAATCAAAGTCATCCTCTCTGAATCTGACTTTTGGAATCTTCCAAGTCTACGTATCTCACAATTCATTTTGGTCTTTTTGCAAATGGAAACAAATGGGAGGGTAAGGTTGGAAGGACACCTGTTTAGGCCTGTTTTTCTGACAGGAAGGATTTCACCAGTGCCCCTCTGGCAATCCAGCTACCTTATCGTTTATGCAAATTCATGACTTCCCCCGAGTCCCAGACTCTGAGTTGTAGAATGGAGGCTTCAATCCACTTTAGGATTCTGAGGCCATTCAGGGGAAAGAACGCAGAAGCCTTAGGCTCTGGCCCTGTCCAGTATCAAGAGACACAACCAGCTTGCTGTAGATTCTCTCAAACCCAAGTCACTTGTCTACTTTTAGAAGCCGAACAAAGGTCAGCTCGAAATCACACCTCAGTCTGATTGGGATAAATCTCTGGACTGGAGCCTTTTGGACCAGTCGAGGTTGTCTGGGCCAAGATATGGGACAGAAGAATCCAGGCCAAAACTTTTTAAGTTGGCAGGGCCCTTGTACCCTCCTTAAATGCCACCGCTGATCCACCCACGTCAGGGTTGGAGCATAACCTGCCAGGCTCCTCACCAAGAAGTGAGACCCAAGACGCCCCTAGATGCAAATGTGCTGGGACTCGGGCCAGCCGCCGGCGTGGGCTGGGGGCACGGGGCGACTCCCCTAGTCCGCGGCGGCGCGTTCTGCTCACCTACTGGGTTGCGCTTCCCGGCGGCGCCGGCCGCCCAGGAAGGCTGCAGCAGCAATGGCAGCAGCAACAGCAGCGGCGATGGCGGCCTGAGGCTCCTGCCAGGATTGCGGTGGCACATCGCTCCTCAGCTGTGACCTCTGCCTAGGTTGGATTAGGTCCCGCTGGCGCCAGCAGTGACAGCTGTTGCAAGAGCCGCTCTTGAGGGTGGCAGCGGGGCGCTGCGTCGCAGAGGCCGGGACGATCGATCTTAACTTTCTTCTGACATTAGTCTTGCCTGCTTGGGCGCTTCACGTGGCCTTGGGAACCAACCTTCATCCCACTGAGCCCCAGGCGAGGATAGGCGGATCCTTTCCGTCTGGTCTGACCCTCCAGCCACCCGTGGGCCGGGCCAGGCAAGTTCTCTGCTGCGCTTTTGGGAAGTGCAGGGGCTGCACTGTTTTCTAGGGCCGCCTCCTACAGGTTGGGGCTCAGGGCTAAGGAATCAGTTAAAGGTAGCCTTGGCGCGGTGGGTCGCATGCCTCCCCGCAGGTTGGATTCTGTGGCCTTCTGCCTTCTCAGGTCCCTCATCCATCAGGAACCAGAACGCCTTGCGCTAGCCTGTCTGACCTCAGGAGCTCAACTCCTCCAGGCCTTGGCTTTGTCTCTTTATTGGGCGGAGCTGATTCTCGCGGGGGCTCGAAGCAGATCTACCCCTGAGTCCCTATAGAGACCCATGTCTGGGCAGGACTCGCTGAAGATGACATTGTGAAGTTGGCCAAGGGTGCCCTAGGTGACATTGTGAAGTAGGCAACAGACTTTAGGCTGACTGAGCGCATCTTTTGCTACTGGACCCAGTCAAGCAAACCTCTGTAGCCAGGTTTGTAATCCTAGCCTTCCAGAGGTCGAGGCAGGAGGATGGCTGAAAGTCTGAGGACAATTTGGGCTACCGAATGAGATACTGTCTCCAAAACCCAATATATATATATATATATATATATATATATATATATATATATCCAGATAAACAAATAATTATTAAAAATGAAGAAGTGCCTTTGTTAGAAGAAGAAATATATTTGTCATTGCTAGAAAGGACACATGTGAGTTATGAAATACAAATCACAATTTCGTTTGGTAATACTCATTTAGTGGAGGGAGAAGCTTCGGGCGTTGTAGGGACTGTACATAAAATAGAAATGAAGGTGAACTGAACATTTGGGTCCTGTGGCACATGGCTGGTGAAGTGTCACCCCAAATATTCTAGGCGTGTCTCCATATCCCACCTTGTAACCTCACAGACCCTTCTGATCCGAGGAGGCAAATGTTGAGAGGAGGTGACTCTTTAAGGATGCTTAATGGGAGCAGGGCTCACGCACCCGATGGTTTGCTAGCTGAGTATTGACTTCAGTGTTCTAGGATAGAGCCCTGTACAATGCCCAGTCCATAGAACACCAGACTAGTCAAGGAAGTGATTAACTTGACTTGTATAAGCAGATTAATTGGATTAGATTTTCTTTCTTTCTTTTTTTTTTTTGGATTAGACTTTCTTAAACTCGGTACTGTTGAAATTCTGCCCAGTTATATGTGAGCATGTGTGTGTGTGTGTGTGTGTGTGTGTCCTGTGCACTCTGAGGCCTTGAAAGTGCCTCTGGATGATGTCCAATATTCCCCAAGGAGAAATACTAACCCTTGCAAAGCACTGTTAATAATGTAAGTTGTGGTACTTTTTGACACATTTAAATTGGTTTAAACATTCAAAAGAAGAGTGACAGCAAACTTTAGGTGATATGGTCAGAGGACATTGCTTTCAAAATTGTAACTAAAATCAATAGGGCAAAAGCCAGGGATACAACAGCCCTAATGGGCTAGCCTCAGCCCCCCACCCTGTGACCGCTAATCTTAGTTGTTAACTTGACACATCTCAGAAAAAGCAACTGAGGAATTTCCTCCATCAAACTGGACTATAGGCATGTTGTGGGACACATATCTGGTTGTTGATTGATGTAGAAGGACCAGTCCTGTGGGCAGTACCATCTCTAAGCAGCGTGGGCCTCGGCTATATAAGAAAGGCAACAGAGGGCTGGAGAGATGGCTCAGTTGTTAAGAACACTGACTGCTCTCTCAGAGGTCCTGAATTCAAATCCCAGCAACCACATGGTGGCTCACAACCGTCTGTAATGGGATCCAATGCCCTCTGAAGATAGTTACAGTGTACTCATATAAATAAAGTAAATAAATCTTTAAAAAAAGAAAGGCAACAGCATATGAGGTTGGAAGCCTGGCAGTAAGTGTCCCCTCGGCCTGTGCTTCAGGTCCTTGCCTCCAGGTTCCTGCCCTGACTTCTCCTCAGTGAAAGGCTGAAACCTGAAACACACTCTTTCCTGTTCACGTCAACATTTTATCATGGCAGTCAGGGAGCAAACTAGAACACATCCCCACTACACTAATGAGAGACAAAGAGAGGGTTCATTTAGCGTGGTCACATTGGGACAATGAGCAAAGGGATCCAGTCACCCCGAGTTCACCCTCAGGGTCCTGCAAGTCGTCAGGACCATGTGGAATCTCAGGGATACAAACCCTAACCCTCTAATCCTAACCCTGAGCTCTTCCCCCACCCCAACCCCTACACCCACGGCCAGGACCAGGCTTCAGTCTTTCTCTTGCCACAGTGTGAGATTCTTAAGAGAAATTCCAGTCTCTTGGAAAATGTTAGTTTCACTAACAGGGAATTTGAAGACGTTCCCTGTGTCCTTTGAAAAGTTTCTCTGAAAAGAAGACTAGTGTGTGGCTCAGTGATAAGAGTGCTTGCCCGGCGTGCGTTGAAGGCCTGGGTTCAATTCCCACCACCATAGACTAGCAATACACAAGGGAGGATGGACAACCCCCCCCACCCCCCCACACACACCACAGTCTCCCATTCCCTGGGAACACCAGGAAGAAAAAACACCAAAACTGCACCCCTCCTTCGTATCTATGCGAAGTGGAAGTGCTTGGAGGGACAGTTACCTTCTTCTCTTCCTCTGGCTCTAGGTGGAGACACGACATTCATCTTTTTTTTATTGAATGTATTCTTCATTTACATTTCAAATGTTATACCCCTTCCCCGGTTTCCCCCCTCCCCGAAAATCCCCAACCCATCCTCCCACCTCCTGCCTCCAAGAATATGCTCCTCCACCCAACCCACTCCCATGACCCCCACTCGATTTCCCCACACTGGGACCTCTAATGAGCCTTCACAGGACCAAGGACCTCTCCTCCCACTGATGCCCGACAAGGCATTCCTCTGCCAATCTTTTGGTAGGAACCTTGTGTACCCATTGGTTGATGGTTTAGTCCCTGGGAGCCCTGGGGCGTCTGGTTGACCGACATTCACGACATTCATCTTTGCTCCAAAGAGTAAAACATTATTACATCCTCTTGTCTGCAGTTGGGCCTGTCAACTGACTGGCCCGGAGGCTGACCCTCCAGAAAAACTAATTTACTGACCGGATGGGAGGAATAATAACCCCTTAGCATCTGTCCTCCCCCTCCCCCCAGCCTTTCCTGAGCCACTCCCGCAGCGCATATGCCACGCCCACTCTTCTGAATTCCAGTGAAACAAAATAAAATGAAACAAAATAAAATGAAACTTTTCCGTTTCCCCTCTTTATCTTCTTTCCTTTTGGACACCAGCCCGTACTTTCTCTGACATCCCAGCCTTCCTCACTCTGTCTAAAGTCCTCCAAACCCTATGCCTTTTTTTTTCTTTTTTCTTTTTCTTTTTTCTTTTTCTTTTTTTTCCTGAGACAGGGTTTCTCTGTGTAGCCCTGGCTATCCTGGAACTCACTCTACTATAGACCAGGCTGGCCTCGAACTCAGAAATCTGCCTGCCTCTGCCTCCCAAGTGCTGTGATTAAAGGCGTGCACCGCTACTGCCCGGCTGACCCCTATGCCTTGATTGCTGAACACACTGACCTCAGACTTAAGAAGGCAATCACTTTTACACCCCCTCTTAATAGCTACTGAGATTTATAGTTTGCTTGCTTGCCTGCCCTGTCCTGTATTTTTCTTTCAAACTCTAAACAAAACAACCAAAAACAAGCAAACAAACAAATAAAAACACTCTTCAAGCTTCAGTCTGAATTCATTTAAATTTTCTTTAAGTTTTTTTTTTCTTCTAAGTCTAGGGTATAGAATTTCCTAGAAGTTGCATTTCGTTTTAGAGTTTTAAAAAAGCTATATTTATTTCTTTGAGAAAGGCATGTGTGGGGCTGGAGGGATGGTTCAGCGGTTAAGAGCACCGACTGCTCTTCCAGAGGTCCTGAGTTCAAATCCCAGCAACCACGTGGTGGCTCACAACCATCTGTAATGAGAACTGATGCCCTTTTCTGGGGTGGCTGAAGACAGCTACAGTGTACTCATAATAAATAAATAAAATCTTTTAAGAGAGAGAGAGAGAGAGAGAGAGAGAAAGGCATGCGTATGCTACAGCACTTGGTTTACATCAGAGGGATTGGTTTTCTCCTGGCGCCATCTTGGAACCAGAGATCGAAGTCAGGTGATTAGACTCTGCATGCTTTTCCATTCTCTGGCCCTATATGAGCCCAAGCCAGAACCCTGACCTCACTGGTGACTACTGTGCCCCAAGGAAATGCCTAAAGGGCGTGTGGTGGCCTCTTCAGCAGTACCACAGGGTCTCAGGCTCTTGACAGTGGGCAGAGAACCCTGACTGGCTGGGTCATCACCCAGAGCAAAGGAAAGCAGGAAGGAGGAATAATATCAGCATTCAAGAGCTTGAAGCGAAAGGTTTCTGAACTCAAGGCCAGTCTGGGCTGGTGGAACCTAGTTGAACAACAAAAGAAACACAAAACCTACACAATCTGCTCTCTGATTGGAGAAAAATGGTTTTGACTTATTGTTACATAATCCCATATGGGTCTATCCTAGTTAGATTAACTGTCAACTTGGCACAACCTAGAATCACGCCCCCCCCCCCAAAAAAAAGAATCTGAACTGAGGAGTTGTCTTTACCAGGTTGGTCTGTGGGAATGTCTATAAGGGACTGTCTTGATTGTCAGTTGATAGAGGAGGGTTTGGGCTACTGTGGGTGGCATGTTTCCCTGGAAATGTGATCCTGGGGTATATAACGGAGCTAATGGCCCTGATGAGCCACCAAACAGTGTTCCACCACGGCTTCTGCTTCCGGATTCTTGCTCTGAGAACCTGCCCTCTCCCAATGATGGACTGTGACCCCTAAGTATAAGCGCAATAAAACCTCTCTTTCTTGAACTTGCTTTGGGTCACAGTGTTTTTATCACAGTCACAGAAAGGGACCTAACACAAAGCCAAGTCCTCAGGCCTCTGTCCAGTCCACATTCTTCTCCTTTTCCTTGAGCTCTGTTTTATTTTGGGAGGGAAAGGGGAGATTTGTATTGACTGAGTATTGGATAGGTATGTGTCTAAAGAGTCCTTCTCTTGACTCAGTGGCTTCCAGTGGCATGCGGTTTGACTCATTACTGTCAGGAATTGTGTGTTATCTGTTGCCACTACCTGTGGCCTCAGGAAAAGATTCCCATATACTCCATGCATCATTGATGGTAATGCATGCCATCGCCGTCGGTGATAACCAAGTCCAGAGAGTTAACACAACAAAAGTTTATTATTCTACCAATCTAGTGTGGGAGTTCTTCACTAGTAACTGACTTTCCTCCATATAGATATTTAGGAGCCTGGTGTCATCTTCTGGCTTTAGCATCCTCTAAAGGCAGATATTCCCAAACATTTTGTTGTTGTTTATAATGGCCTTGGAGTCTCATTAAAATATAGCCAAGGCTTAAAATAAAAAGAAATAGCTAGTGGCTTTTAAAATGTATTTTATTTTTATTCACGTGTTCCCACAGAGGCCAGAAAGCACCCAGGAAACTTCCTGATGCAGATGCTAAGAAGGGACTTCAGGTCTTTTGAAAGAACAGCGTGTGGTCTGACCACTGAGTCATCTCTCCAGCACCTTCGACCAATAGCTTGTCAACTTAATGCTAGTTATTCTCCTCTGTTTCCCTGTTTTCAGTATCCAAAGGGTATTAATTACACTCTGCTAATTGGCTACGATGTCCAATGTTAGGGAGGACCATGACCCAAAAGACTTGGAGTCTTTCCTTCCAAGTGCAGACAAGGCAAAGGACCCTGGAAAACTATACCTGCCCTTCAACATTTCTGTTCCCCTTCATTAACAAGAGCCAGGCCTGCGGTCACATTGACTGTGCTGACAGGTCTGTGAAATACAGCTCTGAGCTGTCACCCATCACTACAGAAACAGCACACAGCTCTGGCTTATTCGTGGAGACCTTGGTACCCAATGGGCATCCCATTGAGTCCTTAGGTCCTTTCCCAGACTCCTCTGGACTTGTGGTACTGGCAGTAGGGACTTAATGATGTTCTTACCTCGTGGGCATTCGTTCATCTTGTGTGGGGTCATCCCCAGCACGTGTCCCCCTTGCTCCCTGTCACATCATTGTCCCAGCACCACGTGGGACTTGTGGTTGCTCCACAAAGCCTGCACATTCATGGGCTACAGTGTGGGAGTTGGAGTGTCATCTTCTGGTAATTCAAAACCGGTCTGGCATTAGCTTACTAAACATCTCCACACCCTGAACCACCCTCAGAGGGTGGCCCCACCCCTGCAAAGCTGCACCCTTTGCCTTGACACTTGTATTTCTCTTAGCAGATCTTCTGATGTGTTGTTACTTCTGTGCCTATTAGCTGATCCCATGTTATATGCAATCACATTCCAAGGTAGCTAATAGGTTATTTCTCCGCAGGTGAAATGTAGAGGGTTTTTGTTGTTGTTGTTGCTATGTATTGTGATGCTAAATTCTATACCTGAAGATCTAGTTCTTTTGTTCACAAGCTTTTGTTGTGCAAACCTTGTTCTTTGATTTAAAACTGTTGGTTAATTAAAATTGGCTATAGCCAATTACTGGAAGGATTAGAGGTAGGTGGATTTGGGATGACCTAGTTGGGGGAGGAGAGACAAAAAGGGAGGAGGGACAAAAAGGGAGGAAGAAAGCCAGGAGAGGAAGCCACCATTGGCCAAGAGAAACAGTGAGAATCTGGGGTACACCACTGAGGAAGAAGCCAGGTCAACAGTTAGAAGAGTAGATTAGGGGTGACCCCCCAGTAATTGTCAAAGCCAAATAAAGTAACCATGGTCTGAGTCTCATTTATTTGTTCGATAGTTGAGGATAAGCTTAAATTGGTTGTACCACATTTAATGGGCCAATTCAAGCCAGATTAGATTATATTAAAAGGCAGGTTTATTGGAATGCGAGTTCACTGACCCCAAGGATTGAAACCAGGGGAGTCGCCATGGTGCTGGGGGATGCAGGGGGAGAGAAAGGGCAAGCACAGGCTGGTATGCCTGACAGGGACTGAGGGACGTTAGGAGAACTGGAGGCCAGGTCTGCTTTGATCTGTAAAATAAGCATGTCTGTCCCTTGTCCCTGGGTCTGAAACCAAACAGTGCCCAACTCAGTACAGCCTGGGCTTTTTGTCTCTACCTGTTGTCTCTCTTTCTAAATCAAGGTTTTGAATATTTCAAAAACAATTAATTTTCCTAATTCAAAGTCTTACAGTTTAATGACTTTTGAAAACAGTTGTCTCTGTAGGCACAAGGCCTTCAAAAGCCACAAAATGTGATCTGATTTTCCAGTGCATTTGTTTTCTTCTCCCTTGAACAATAATTACTCTTAGAATGATTTTTGTAGTAGATGACTTACTAGATTAAATTGTGTGTGTGTGTGTGTGTGTGTGTGTGTGTGTGTGTGTGAGAGAGAGAGAGAGAGAGAGACAGAGGCAGAGACAGAGAGAGACAGAGAGACAGAGAGACAGACACCGACAGACACAGACCGACAGAGACAGAGAGACACAGACAGACAGACAGACAGACAGAGAGAGAGACAGACAGAAAGACAGACAGACTGTTGTGTGTTATATAAAAAAAAGAGACCCAGGAGTATGTTTGATAGAGTCAGGTGTGGTGAGGCAGGAAGGGTGCCTCTGCAGGCCCATGCTAAGATAGGAAGGGAGTTGAGAAGGGAGGGTGGGGGCAGGGGAGAGACCAGCAGTGAGGAACACGTGGAGAGAGAAAGGGAGGGGGAGAGAGGGGACAGAGAGGGTAAGAGAGTACAAGAGAGTAAGAGAGTGGGGAGGGACCAAACAGCCCTTTTTATAGTAAGCCAGCATTACCTGGTAATTACCCCAGGTAACTGTGGGGTGGAGCCTAGAGGAATGCTACACACACACACACACACACACACACACAGAGGGAGAGAGAGAGAGAGAGAATGAGTATGCCATATATGGAGGTCAGAGAGAATTTTTATGGCATCATCTCTTTTCTTCCACCATTATACAGTGTATATTAGTCAGGGTTCTTTAGGATCACAGAACTTGTGGAATGTCTCTTCATATTAAGGGAATTTATTGGCATGACTTCCAGTCTTCAGTCCAACTAGCCCAACAATGGGCAGCTGTGAATGGGAAGACCAAGAATCTAGTAGTCGCTCAGTCCCACAGTGCTAGGTATTTTAGCTGGTCTTCTGTATAAGCTGGAATCTGGAAGAAGTAGGTGCCAACAGATGTGCTGGCAAGTAAGTGCAAGCAGACAGAGAAGAATGAGCCTTCCTTCTTCCAATGTCCTTACGTAGGCCTCCAGCAGAAGGTATGGCCCAGATTAAAGGTATGTATCGCCATGCCTGGATTGCTCTGTCCCAGGCTGGCCTTCAACTCAGACATCTGCTTGCCTCTGTCTCCTAGGATTAAAGGCGTGTACTATCTTTTTTTTTTTTTACCACTATGTCGCAAGAGCTAGATCAAAATCATGTCAAGATCCAGGTCAGAAGCCTGTGTCTTCCAGCCTCAAGGTCTGGATCAGAAGTGTGCCCTCCATTTCTGGATTGTAGCTCATTCCAGATGTAGTCAAGTTGACTGTCAGGAAAAGCCATCACATATGGGTTCTACAGATTGACCTCTGGTCACCAGACTTGCCAAGCAAGGGCCTTTATCTGCTTAGCCATCCCACTAGCATAAGATGTTTGGAGAAGGGTGCAGGGCCCTACTCAGACTAACGGCCAACTACTCTTACCGGCATTCACTCTGTCACCCAGTTTCTTGCCTTGCTGTTCTCTTTGCTTCCGTGTGTAGGCTGGGTTGGAGGTTAGACGTACCATTGGTTTACAGGGATCATAGCTTTGAATCTAACTTAACTGTAGAAATGCAGTCTGAAGGAGCATCCCCGAGAAATCCAGGGCTTGGGTTGATGCCTGCCAGGGGTGTTGGCCTTACTCGCTAGCCCTGCTTGTGGGCTGCTGCCCATTGCAAGGCAGCCTGCAGGTGTCCTGCAGATTGAGTACATAAAGAAAGGGGTGCCACTGTTCAGCAAACCCTGTGAGATGAGAGTCAGGAATGTGCTGACAACAGAAAGAAAGACTAAAACGGAGGCTTCTGGGACAGTTGGATACCACTTGGGTGAGGCTGGGTGTGGTTATTTATTTATCAATTGATTAATTATTTTGCTCATTTATTTTGATCAAAGCAAAAGTCAGAAATGTCATATCTTGCTGTTATACATCCTTTCTTGTTCCCAGCCTCACCTCCAGAGAGGCTGAGAACTTACTGCCTGATATTTCTAGGGCCAGCCAAGAGTATTTCTTCATTGTTTAAAGCATGTGGCTTTATATTACACACACACACACACACACACGCACAGAGACACACATACATATACATGCACATATATACACACATACACACATATATACACAGACACATATATACATATACATACACATATACATACATACATACACATATATACACATACACACATATACACACAAATATACGCATATACACGTATATATACATACAAATATATACACATATACACATATACACACTCATATATATACACACATACATACACAAATACACACACATATATACAAATCACAAATATACACACACATACATACACGGAAGGGAGGGATAGGCAAAGAGAGAGAGAGAGAGAGAGAGAGAGAGAGAGAGAGAGAGAGAGAGAGAGAGAACAGGTTTCTTCACTGTTCCCCTAAGCCTCTTTCTGCATCTCTTTCCTAAGTTGGATGGCAACATTCTTGAAGGTGTCATCAGCTTCCTCTCTTTGCTTCACATCTGGTACTTACCTTCATTGTACAAGATGTACAAGCAACAAGTAAAATATACAAGTGTCAACTCACGGCCCCTTTTTAGTGGTATTTAACTTGGACTGTACAGTCCAAAATACTTCTGCTAAATACCCATGGTAAACTGTGCCTTGCCTTGTGTTTACTTGGCAACTCTCTCTCTCTCTCTCTCTCTCTCTCTCTCTCCTTCTCTCTCTCCCTCTCGACACCATCAACCTATTTGTGCCTGTGGGCTTTAAGATTTCTTCTTCGTTTATTTATATGTATGCATATGTATGGGGTACAGGTGACTGTGGAGGACAGGGCATCACATCCTCGGAAGCTGGACTTACAGGTGGTTGTGAGCACCGTGATGTGGGTGCTGGGAACTGAGTTTAGTCCTCCGCAAGAGCAGTGTGTGCCGGTAACACTGAGCCATCCCTCCAGTCTGTCATTTTTGGAGATGGGGTCGGCCTGGAGCTTGCCAACTAGGGTAGACTGGCTGGCCAGTGAGCCCTGGGAACCAACCCTGAGGTCACGAGCAGTGCCACCAACCTGGACTTATTTCACCTGAAATCCGGGATGTGCATGTATGTGGAGGACAGGAAGCTTTGCCCGGTGTCTGTTCTCCCAGGGCCTCGCGTGTGCTGGCAAGGGGTGTACCACTGAACTGCACCCCAATCCTCCACTCTGTTTTAAGGGGTCAGCTTTTAATGAAGCTCTGTTCACTGGCTTTCTGCAGTCTTTCTTATGTCCAGAACCTCCCTTTCCTTCACTGCTTCCGCTTAAGCCTGAGGCTCCCTTGGAAGCCTGCACATCCCTCCTCTTATCTTCTCTCCACAGAGGAAATGGCTACACGCAGTGGAGCAGCAGCTATGAAGCAAACAGTGGGCTTGGAGCCTGGAGACATGACTCAGCTGTTGAGAGTGTCTATTGCTCCTGCAAAGGAATTTGATTCCCAGAACCCAGGCTGGGTGGATCACAGCTGCCTACAATTCCAGCTCCTGGGAATCTGACTCCATTTTTCTCTGGCCTCTGTGGACACACACACACACACACACACACACACACACACACACACGGGGGGGGAATAAAGAGGGAAAGAGAGGAAGATAGAGGGAGAGAGGAAGAGAGAGAAAGAGAGAGGAAAATGAGAGACGAAAGAGTAGCATAAATCCTTTACAAAAGTTAGAGTTGGTTCCCACTCAAAGAAAATACATACTGTGAACATTCCAGAAGAGAGGGGGAGGAAATATCATCAGTAGAGAATTAAACGTCAAAGTAGGTTTCACTTCTGGGTTACAAAATTCAAGAAGAATAAGGAGTATCATCCTAAGATTTTTTTTTGTTTAGATTTCTTTTATTTTGCATGTATGAATGTTTTGCCAGTATGTGTACCTATGCACTCCACGTGTGCCTGATACCTGTAGAGGTCAGAGGAGGGCCTTTTCTCCCTTAGAACTAGTATTACAGATGTTTGTGAGCCATCATATGGGTGCTGAGAACTGAACTTGGGTTGAATGGAAGAGCAGCCAGTGCTTTTAGCCACACACCCATCCCTCCAGCCCCGACCTCAGACTTTTTTGAGGGAAAAAGTTGACCATGACATTAATTTTCAGTACAGGAATGGACGTGGACTTTCAAAGTCACAGAAAACATAACTTGGAGGAATTGCTTTTGAAAGAATTGCCTTGACGCTGCCCATTGGCCCACCAGCTCATGTTAAGATGGAACTCATGTTGAAGCAATAATGTGGAAAAACCAGTCTCTTCCACCTGGTTCACAGAGTGCTGGGGCCTTACCTGGGAATAACGGGACTTCTCTGCTGACTTCTGCTACTCCAGCATGGTTCAAGCTCAGCACTTCCATCAGGGCCGAACCATTTTTGCCAGGTGATGCAGGTACATCCCACAAGATATATTCTCTCCAGCACGGCTCCTATCAAGTCTGGTTGTGGGTGATGATGGTAAAAAGCACCTCTGATTGGCTGCTTTTCTGGCTGTCACTCACTACAGAGTAATTCAGACGGATCGTTAGCAAGAATTACATAACTGGAGCAACATTACACAAAAACCACAATGCCCATTTCCATTGCTAAATAAATTGAGGAATGATTTTTGGGCATCCTGACAACTCGCGTTGGATAATGGATCGTGCATCTGATGGGACTGGAGAGATGGCTCAGTGGTTAAGTGCACTGGCTGCTCTTCTAGAGGGCCCGGGTTCAGTTCCCAGCACCCACATGTCGGCCCGCAACTGTCGGTAACTCCAGGTCTGGAAGATCTGACACCTCCACACAGACATATATGCAGACAAAATGCCAATGTACATGAAATTACAAAAAATGAATTTAAAACTTAGCTATGAAAAGGAAATGGGCCCTCACTGTCTGTGGGCTGCATGTGTATCTGGGAATTCGGCCAACTGTAGGTCACGAATACTGAAAAACAAAAGTGGTGACCATATCAGACAGGTACGGACTCTAGTGTATGGAGATAAGGTCTCACTGTGGAGCCCTGGTTGGTCTCGAACTCACCGAGATCCAACGGGTTCTACATCCCTTCCGAGGGCTGGAATTGTAATCATTGTATCACTGATTTACTTAGCTCTTACAGTGGGTCCTACAGTAATCCAAAAGCAATTTAAAGCAAACAGAAGCAGGGTCTGATAGCACATGTCTGTACTCCCAGCACAAGGGAGGCTGAGGTAGGAGATCGCCATGTCAAGGTCAGCCTGGACTAAGCAGCAAAACCCTGTCTCAAACCCAAAAAGCAATAGATAAGAAGAAGCCAGGGGCTGGAGAGATGGCTCAGCAGTTAAGGGCACTGACTTCTCTTCCAGAGGTCCTGAGTTCAAGTCCCACCAACAACCTGATGGCTCACAACTATCTGTATTGGGATCTAATGCCCTCTTCTGATGTGTCTGAAGACAGTTACATGTTCTCATACAAATTAAATAATAGTTCTTAGAAGGAGGAGGAGGAGGAAGGAGAAGGAGAAGGAGGAGAAGAAGAAGAAGAAGAAGAAGAAGAAGAAGAAGAAGAAGAAGAAGAAGAAGAAGAAGAAGAAGAAGCAGCAGCAGCAGCAGCCAGATCTGGTGGCTCACACCCATAATTCCTCCCATCAGAAAACTGAGGCAGATCAGTTTCTACAAGTTTCAAGTCAGCCTGGGCTGTAGTAGTGAAATATAGTGAGTCTTGAGACACAGAGTGAAATTATCTAAAACCAAACCAAGTGAAACCAAATCACAAGGCTGGGAAAGTAGCTCAGCCTGTAAAGTCTTGCTTTGCAAACCTGATGATCCGAGTTTGACCCTCCACCCATCAATCTCAATGATGCTCACCTATAATCTCAGTGGCAGGGAAACAGAGGCAGGTGGATATCTTTGGAAAGCTCCAGCTTCAAGGAGAGACCGTGTCTCAAAAAAATAAGGTGGAGTTGGACTGGGAGGATGGCTTAGTGGTTGGGACCTAACTGTGGTGCCCAACATCCAGAAGGCAGCTCACAACCATCTGTAATTCTAGTGCCAGGGATCTGACAACCTCTTCTGGCCTCAGGAGGTTCACACAGGTAGTCCACATGCAGGCAAACCTTCATACACACAAAAGTAAATAGACTTGGCAATATGTAAATAACATGAGCAACATGTATACCAGTATACACCCAACATACAAACATGTGTATACACACAAACCCAGAACATAAAACGAACAAAACAAATTCCACCACTTACTGCCCCACCATGTATGTATATACACAGGCTGGGGATCAAACCTAGGAGCTCATCATGCATTCTGGGCAAGCCCTATAACCACATACATAGTTCTCTATGATGTCATTTTATAAGGGACTTGAGCATGTGTGGATCTGGGAATTGATGGGGAATGGGTGCTAAGATATGAATTGTCAAGAAACGTGTCTTTTATAAAGTGATCTTAAATCAGTAGTTCTTACCCCATGGGTCAAAACCCATGGGACCTCTTTGATAGGGGTCACATATCAGGTATCTTACATATCAAATATTTACACTACCATTCATAACAGTAGCAAAATTAAGGTTATGGAGTGGCAATAGAATGATTTCATGGTTGGGGGGGTCACCACAACACAAGGAACTGTATTAAAGGGTCACAGCTTTAGGGAGGTTGAAAACCACTTAAATAGTGTGGAAGAAATCCGCAGAGACAGGGACAGAGTCACAGTTTCACTCAGGCACGTGCAGTGACCAGCAGAGTTTCCCTTTCCCTCGAGAGACCTTCATCTAAGCCATCATCCTTGGCTTCATTGAAGAAAAGAATTTCAAGAAAAGTCATTACGAAGCAGAGTTGTGTTTATTGAAAGACATTTTAAAAATAGAGATCATAAGTCATTACAATGGGCATACATATATATTAATCCTGGGACTAAGTTATATTGTTCAGAGAATGTAACTTAAAACAAGGTTTGAAGAGTCAAGAGTATATATATATATATATATATATATATATATATGTGTGTGTGTGTGTGTGTGTGTGTGTGTGTGTGTGTGTGTGTGTGTGTGTGTGCAAAGTTGTGAGGTGGGTTTTAGAGCGGGTAATGGCCAGCTTTAGGAATGACCAAGGAGTGCTGGACACAGGAAGCTAGGTATCATTTTGACAGTTTATTAACCTTGACATCTTTGTCTCAGACTGTAGGAAAACGTGTGTTGACTCACTAGCAGCCTCATCATTATCAGGCAAAAGGAGAAAAGGTAAGTCACAGCCTGTGCTGTGTGTACACCACACAGGTCGGACTGTGCTTGGCTGTGTGCAGCACGCAGGTCAGGGTGTGTTTGGCTGTACTCGGCTGTGTGTACCACATTGTATGACAGCATCCTTGTGTAAATAGCAGCTTTCAGCCACCATAGACTCATAGGTTTGAATGCTTGGCCATAGGGAGTGGCACTCCTAGGAGGTGGTGTGGCCTTGTTGGAGGAAGTATGTGTAACAAAAAGAGAGAGGAGAAAAACCTACCACCACCACCACCAGCAGCAGCAACGACAAAACTTATTTTATCTTAGGGCCAGCAGGATGGCCGTGATGGTTTGAGTAGCTTTGGCTACACCATAGAGTCATGTGTTTGAATGCTTGGCCATAGGGAGTGGCACTGTTAGGAGGCGTGGCCTTGTAGGAGGTGTGTCACTATGGGCGTGGGCTTTGGGGTTTCCTATGCTCAAGCTCCATCCTGTGTTGAAATGCTCCTCCTGGCTGCCTTTGGATGAAGATATGGAATTCTCAGCCCCTCCAGCGCTGTTCCTACCTGGATGCTGCCATACTTCCTGCCATGATGATAATGGACTGAACCTCAGAACCTGTAAGCCAGCCCCAATTAAATGTTGTCCTTATAAGAGTTGCCTCTGTGTCTCTTCATAGCAGTGGAAACCATAACTAAGACAAGTGGCAAGTGTTCTCAACCCCTGAGCTATCTCTTTAGTTTCAGGAATCTACCTTATTGTAATGTATAATGAGATCATGTGATAATGGATGTCCCTGTACTTTGGGATTTGAGTATTTCTCCCCTCACGTGCCAGTATTTTCCAAATTTTTATAAGAAGAACGTGGTAGTTTTCTCATTTCAAAATCAAGTGTTTGTATGTCCTGGGTGAATAAATCCTCGTACTAAAATGACTAAAACCAGGAGCTTTAAATTGCTTGTTGTGTTCTTTGAAACGCAATATAGTTCACATCATTCCTTTCCTCATTGGTTGAGCATTCTGATTGGCAGTACCACGCGCCACATTTTTACATAGGTGATGTATTTTTCCTTCAGAAGCTCCCTGGACGAAAGCCATTGTTAGGCAGAGAGTCATTAGAAGCATTTTCCAAATATTCATGGTCGCTGCTTTAGTCAGGGTTTCTATTCCTGCACAAACATCAAGACCAAGAAGCAAGTTGGGGAGGAAAGGGTTTATTGAGCTTACACTTCCACATTGCTGTTCATCACCAAAGAAGTCAGGACTGGAACTCAAGCAGTTCAGGAAGCAGGAGCTGATGCAGAGGCCATGGAGGGATGTTTCTTACTGGCTTGCTTCCCCTGGCTTACTCATCCTGCTCTCTTATAGAACCCAAGGCTACCAGCCCAGGGATGTCACCATCCACAATGGGCCCTCCCTTCTTGATCAGTGATTGAGAAAATGCCTTACAGTTGGATCTCATGGATGCATTTCCTCACCTGAAGCTTCTTTCTCTGTGATAACTCCAGCTTGTGTCAAGTTGACACAAAACCAGCCAGTACAGTTGCTCAATGCCCTATCATTAGCTAGTCAGTTTGCTCTTGTCTTCCCTAGATTTTTAAAACCTTTCTCTGGAATGCTAGCTTTCTCGCATTGCTAGTGTTGTCGAAAGTCCCTATCCTTTTTGGGATGGCTCCATGCCACACTGGAGTTTTCACAACAGAGCCCAGAATTTCTACAGAGTTTTATTTCATCCCAGTGAACTCTCTGAGGGACTACCACCGATCTGCTCTGTTCTCGCTCTTTGTTTTTGAATAGATCACCATGCTATCTTATCCCCTTCTTCCTTTCCTACCATCATCCAACATACACAGGGCTCAGCTGTAGTCCAGGTCAGATGTGCTTAGCAAACACGACGCTACACGCTGTGATTATGCCCATTCAGAAAGTTCTCAGCTGCTGCTCCTAGGGGAATCAGTCCCTACACAAACCACTCCCCTGCTAGATAGACTAATCTAATTGGCACACAACAATCCTCAGGCCCAGGAGCCTCATGGCACCCGCAGCCTTCCTAGTTGCTTTAGTTCCGGTTGACTCCCTCCCTGAACTACCTCAGTATATCCCAACTGAGCTAGCATTTATTTTATCCCTTGAAATCAGACTGTATTATTATTATTGTTGTTGTTGTTGTTGTCCAAAAATCACTGAAGGAAGACCCCAGACTCAGATAGTATGCAAAGACAAGGAGTGTTTATTCTGCAGAAACATCTAGCATGCAAGGGTTACCATTGTTTCCCAATGGCAACCCGGATAGAGACATTCCAGTCCCTTTTATAACAGGACTGCTTAATTGCTTCTGAGATAACGGCACACTTCTAAAACTTAGGGCACCTTCTAAAGGTTTACAGAAGCCAAAGGTCATAAAGAAGATATACACCACAGGACCCCAGGTGCAAAAACAAGAGATAAGATATCAGCTGGGTTTGTCTAAACAAAACTTCAAGGACAGCTTAGTCATAGTCTAAAACTTTTCCATGACCCTGCCAAGCCAGATCATTACTCCTAGAGTAGATGCACATAGACATTCTGTTATAGCCTCTTATTCAATTTATGACTGAATTTATGTGCAAAAGTGAGTTTTGCTTACCATGTGAACACAGGCTCTGAGGGCCGTCAAAGTACTGATAACCAAGGGCAGAGATAAATCTCCTCCTGCCCAGGCTTTACCTAGTCCCCCACTGTGTCACTTTGAGGTGCTAACCAGGGGCTGCAGCTGCCAGCCCTAGAGCAACTCAGACAGGCAGATCAGCTGCTGAGGCAGAGTACCTTACACCCAGGATGAGCAGCCAACAGCCCCTGACCTAGTTTCTGAGTGGAGATAAAATGGGATATAAAAAAATGAACTCCTTTATTATTATTATTATTATTAATTATTATGAGTTTTATTTACAGGTTTTGGTTTGCTTTGAACTCAAGTTCTTGATTCAGCTTCCCCAATGGCCCTCTGTCTTTCTGAGTGTAGCTAAATCAAAGCAAGAAGTTTATTCTCTAACCTCTCAACCACAGACCAAGTTTCATGCATGGACGTTCTGTCATGTTTAAGAGGATGAAGGAGGAGTTTTGCCTTTGGATGCCCTCTCTGTGTGCCTCACAGCCCCCTTGTTTGACACTGTCAGATGTGTCCACCCTCGGCCTACCAGGGGACCACAAGATGTCAAGTTCAGCTCTGACTGCAGCCTAACACAAAGAACGATAAAATTAGCACAGTTTGGAGGTGGGGCGGGGATTTTCTTTTGTAGCTCTATTTCCTGGTTCTTGGGTGTGAACTTTGGAGATGACGATGTTGTTCTACAACATGACAAGATTGGACATCTGTGGGTCGGAGGACTGTGAGAGGAAGCCTGGTAAGGTAGAGCTAAGGTTAGAAGCCCCAGGGACCCTGAAGGGACAGTAGGAGCTTCTCCTGCTTCTGACACCGGGCCTCTGGCACATAGCTGCACCCCCCCCCCAGAGATGTCAGTCACATCACTCCTCAAGTCCTTCCACATGTAGATGAGGCATCCTTAACATTTCAGACCAAGCCAATAGGAAGCACCTACTGTCAGACCCCCAACTAGCCCCAAAACTGTATATAAGATCCTATCGGAAGGAATAAGGGTGTGAGAACTACTTGTCCTCTGCCAGCGTCTGTCTTAAGAGCTGTAATACTGCCAGGGAAGAGAACTTCTGACACCAAACTCTCCCCTGCACCCCCTCCCTGGATAGCCAGCCTTCCACCATCTCAGTCAGAATGGTGACTTGTAGTGACATAAACAGCAGGCACGTTGTTCCCCTGTGCTTGAACCCTCCAGGTCAGGGACCTCCTCGGACGGCCTCCTGCACACAGGCCCACAGACATCCTCTTTTTTTCTTTTAGATCTGAAGTTTTTATTATTTTAAATTATGTGTATGCCTGTGTGTCTGTGTGTGGGTTTGTACTGGTGAGTGCACCAGGTTCCTCTGCAGGTGAGGTTACTGGGGTTGGCAGTTAGTCTAGGCTCCGCCCCACAGTTACCTGGCAACAGTGAGTGCCTGACTCTCTCTAAAAAGGGATGCTTGCCCTCTCCTCCCTCTCTTGCTCTCTTCTCTTGCTTCTGCTCCCCCCCTCTCCGTTCTCCTCCCCACTCTCTCCACGTGTTCATGGCTGGCCTCTACTCCTCTACATATACATACACACTATCTCTCTGCCTCTCTCTCAGCTCCCCTCCCCATGCCCTAAATAAACTCTATTCTATACTACACCGTCAACATGAGCCTGCAGAGACAACCCCTTCCCCCCACGCCATACCATACTTCCACCAAACATTACTTCTCTCTCTATGCTTTTTCAAAGATTTATTTATTTATTTAATGTATATGAGTACACTGTAGCTGTACTGATGGTTGTGAGCCATCATGTGGTTGCTGGGAATTTGAATTCAGGACCTCTGCTCACTCTGCTCGCTCCGGTCAACCCCGCTTGCTTCGGTCGACCTTGCTCCGGCCTAGATTTATTTATTATCGTATGTAAGGACACTATATCTGTCTTCAGACACACCAGAAGAGGGCGTCAGATCTCATTATGGATGATTGTGAGCTACCATGTGGTTGCTGGGATTTGAACTCAGCGCCTTCAGAAGAGCAGTCAGCGCTCTTAACCGCTGAACCATCTCTGTCCAGCCCCCTCTCTCTCTTTTTATAAAACACAACGGGCAGTTGTGAGTCTCCTAACATGCATGCTGGGAACTGCACTCTGGTCCCTGTAGGAACAGTAGGTCCCAGCTGAACTGTCTCTCCGGTTCCTTCACCAACTCTCCTTTTGATTTCCTTCCTTCTATCCCCTCATTCTGCTGAGTGAAACATGGTAAAGGTCTGTGGCTTTGGGGTAAAATTATACCATTTCAAAATTTTGTTTTGCTAGTAACCACGAAGTTACTTGACGGTTCCGTTCCATTGGTTTCTCTCTAATTAACAATCTCTAGTTCAGTTTAACTTAGCCGTTTTGGTTTTCTGAGACGTGGCCTCACTCTGTAGCCTAAGCTGTCTATGAACTCACGAAGCCAAGGCTTGGTGTCTTACTCCTGGCAATCCTCCTGCCTCAGCCTCCTCTCTTTGAAGGATGCCTGATGTTTCACAGAGCTGCTTGGCCCAGCTGTGAAGCCACAGCTAAGCTCTCCCAGCTCTTCTTTGTGGGCAGTCTGCTAAGTTCCTCCACACCAGTAGTTATTCTTGTCAGGGTCTGATTCTGGATCTCTTGGCCTCCCTTGACTCACAACATCCACTCTATCTTGTCAGAGGTGTTCTCGTCCATGGCTGCCTTTTTTTTTTCTTCCTTAACTCGTAAAATGGTTGCAAACACGCAGGTGGCCCAACAGTGAGTTAAACACATCTGGAATGTTAGGCACACCCTTCGCATAAGGTTCAAGGTCATCTGAGTGAGCTTCCACTTGGCTTCCTACTCTCTCAGGAGACTCTCAAGGAGCTGACAGAGGTGTCTCCGTCAGTTTTTGTTGTGTCCAAGGATCTTAGTTCAGCCCAGGTTTCTTTCTCAAGCTCTTTTCTGCCACTAAAGTCTGCAAGCCCTGGAGCAAAAGCCAAAACACATCCTTCTTCCCTAAGCTGCTTTTGTCCGTCGCCCTTTGTCCCAGCTAGGGGGTAGGTAATGGCTACAGCAAGACTGATGTTGGACACACTCCTCATTCGTGCCTCCCTTCCCCAGTGCTGGGATGGCAGACATGCCCCATCGTGCCTGGCTTGTGAGAACTCAACCTTATCATGGAAGACTTGAATCTTAAGCCACATTGGAATAAAGCCCATGTATTGTTGTGGAAGGACCCTGCTGTTAAGGTAGTAGTTCCCTATGACTGGGTGACTTTCTGAGCTCAGCTACAAAATGGAGGATTCCCTTTCTCATCATGGCGTCCCCGTCTCTGCCTGGCTTTATCTGCAGAGTCTCCTGTAGTCACGGGGTGGCTGGCCTTGCCTGAAAAATAACCTTGTACAAAGCTTTCCTCAAGGATGTACAGCTCAGCACACAAGCCCTGCTATGGCTTCCCACCCACATCATTAGGTGCTGTCATATGTCCCATCAGCCCTTCCTGCCCACATGATGCCACGGTCATGAACAAAGCCCTGGGTTTGGTTTAAGCACCACAACATGAAATGTTTATTATACATGTACACTTGTACACACATACATGCAATACCATTGTTACATGTAAAAATTAACAGTTAATATTGGCTACCTAGTCAGTTTACAAATTTCACGGTTTATCAGGCAGATTTTTTTTTCTTATTTCATTTCTTTGGTTCAAGTTCCAAGCAGAGTCCATACTCCTGCTTATTAACATGTGTCTCAGGTCATTTCAGGCTATCAAGTTTGCTTCCTCTTCTTTAATTTGTTAGGCTGTTTATTTGTTGAGGACACCAGATTGCTGTCCTGTATGTTTGTCCTGTCTGGGTTTTGCTGAATGGATTTGTTTTGTTTTAAACAGCACTGTTGAGTTGTACTTGGGCCACAGGAAACTATACACATTCAAATATAACTTGGGGTATCTTGGCATGCTCATTGTTGCTGTATCCAGATAAAGAATCTATTATACTTGAGGACTTGTTGTCCTTTGTTAGATTTTGATGGGGAATGGAGAACAGTTCTCAGTATTTAGCTCAGGCATGTCTCCAACTTGGGATCCTCCTGCCTCGATCTCGAAAGTGTGTACCACCAGACCTCGATCACCCTGTGTCTTAACTCACAGTTTCTCTTAGTATCTATTCCACACCATGGTTCCTACTTTCTCCTCCCAAATCCAGAATCTGCTTTCTGTTGGAGCCTGCTTCTGCAGCTTCTAGAATTTTCTGGAAGTGGAATCTTGAATTGTACGTTCTTTTTCTGATTTCACCTGGTTGAATCTGTGAAGTTTAATCATGACCTAGCAGAGCTTATTGCTGAGTGATGTCTCTTCATGTCTGTATGCCATAATTTGTTACTCATTTACATTTTTGTTGTTGATATTGTTGCTGGCTTCAAACTTGCAGCAATCTCCCTGCCCCTTCCTCTTCAACTCTGGGATTGTAGGCATGTACCACAATAGTTGGTGAACCATTTACCCTATTTATGAATATTTGAATTGTTTCCAATGTTTGGCTGTTACAGTTAAGGGTTCTCTGAACATGCATGTCTAAGACTTGCATGGACATTAGGAAAATGCCGTAGTATGGAATGGATGAGTTATATGATAAATATGTTAAACCTTTAAAGACTCTGTCAACTCGTTCTGTGAATAGGTTGCACAATTTACACTTCTTCCAGCAGGCCTGAGTGTTACTGCCTGTAGGTATTTGCCAACACTTGTTATGATCTACGTCAAATTTCAGCCATTACTCAATAATAGTTATTTAATTACATTTCATTGTTGTTTTAATTTGAATTTTCCTAATGATAAATGTTGCCAAGCTTTTTGTTTGTTTGTTGTGTTTTGTCTTGTTGTTTTTTGTTTTGTTTTGTTTTGAGACAGGGTCTTGCTATATAGCCCTGGCTCGCCTGAAACTCTCTCTGTAGACCAGGTTGGTCTTGCACTCTGTCTTGTCTACTTTTCTATTGATGTAAATATACCAATGGCATTTCAAATGCTCTCTCTTTGCCTTGTGCTTGGGGTTCAAGATGTGAGGGTGCTGTTCCAGCCACCCGCTGCCTACCACCTGCTGCCCACTGCCCACCGCCTTGCTTCTAACCCTCCAGAGTGATAGAGTCTATCATGATGGGGAAGACATCGTAACAGACAGGGAGAGCATGGCAGCAGGACCAGAAAGACGGATGCTCATATGTCACATGACCTGTGAGAAGGGGAAGAAGGCCGGGTGGGCATTGGAGGATAGAAAGTAGAGGGAGACTATAAACCCTCAAGCCCACCCCAAGTGATGCATCCCCCCCCACCCCCGCCCCAAGCAGTGCTCTGCCTCCTCGAGCTTCACAACCTCCCACACAGCACCACCATCTGCGGACCATCTGTGAATACCTGAGTCTATGGGAACGTTCCTCATTCCAGCCCAGAAGTCGTCCCTTTGGTCCATTGAATACGCCATCCCTTCTCTGGCCTGCAAGGTTCCAGCTATTAAGTCCCCTTAATACCCTTGGAGGCTCTTCCAGTTCTGAGTAAGACAAACTGATTTTCCTCTGCTGCTTTAAGACTTCTGCCTTTGATTTTCAGCGCTTTGGTATAATAGATTTGGGTGTGGATTTCTTTGAGTTGATCTCAACATGTGTCCTCTGACCTTCTTGATCTGGGTGTCCAGTGCCTTTCCCAGAGAAGAGAATTGTTACCTTAATATTTTTTTATTATGTGTTGTTGTTCTTTCTCTTCTTCTGAGACTCTGTATTGATACTGTTTTTTCTTTTCAAAAGATTCTTCAGTTTTTGTCACTTTTGAAATCCTTTTTAATTTTAGTTCTCTGATGGCATAATTTCAAATAATCTATCCTTGGCTTGACCAATTCTTTCTCCTACTCCCTCTAGCCTCTTGCTGAAATTTTCTAAATTTAGTTTAGTTAGTATATCTTTCGGCTTCAAGTTTTCAGCTTCTTCTTCTTCTTTTTTTTTTTAAATTCAAGGTAGGTTTTGAGAAGTGAGATTTCTGGTTCACAAGGTAAATGTTTGTGTAGTTCAGTTATGTCAGCCTCTCTGGATACACACCCTTCCACAGCCCTGTGCTGGACCCCACGCCCAGTACCAAGTGTGACAGTGCCTGCTTGCTCAGGTCCTGCCTAAAATCTGCATGCCGATCTCATGGCAAGAGTGGGCCTCTCAGTACTGACGGAGCTTCTTCCCCTACCAGTGAACCTGAACATTCCTTTGTATGTTTGAGAGCCATTTTATGTGCTTCTTATTAACTGTTCGGAACCTTTTGCACAGTTTTCTACTGGCTATGATTAGTTCCTGAAATTGCAAAGTTCTTTATGAGTGGGGGATGCTAGGTCTTAGTAATGAAAGTTAGAAAAAAAATTTTTTTAACAAGTTTGCAGTGGCGGCTAAGGAGGTAGCTCAGTGACAAAGTATCTGCCATAGCAAGGCGTTGGAGTCAATCACACACACACACACACACACACACACACACACACGCGCGCGTGCGCACACCCACATGCCATACACAAACATACATACACACACACGCACATGCACACACACACATGCCATACACACAAACACACACGCACACATGCACGTACACACGCACATGCCACACACACACATGCACACACACATGTGCACACACACATGCACACGTGCCATACACACACACACACACACACACACAGCTTGCAGTTGTCTTTTAGCTCGTTTTCATTTTATTGCTTCTACAAAGATTCCAAATAGAGTCACATTCTTAGTTAGCTCTGCTTTTTTTTATAGTCTTCGTTACCAGGAAGAATTGTACACACACACACACACACACACACGGTCACACTTTTCAAATTCATTGCCAGGATTTTCCCTGTCTAATTACATTAGTGCAGAGGAGGTCTGTGATTGGTCAGGGAAAAGGGGGCAGAGCTAAGAGTTGCAGAGAGAGGGAGCGCGCCAGAGGGTAAGAACCGAGGCCTCAGACGTGAACCCACATGGCAATTACCAGCCACAAGTAGATAAGTTTTCACAAGGCTAGAAACATTGGAATAAAGCTTTAATCATTATCAGTTGGCGCTAAAATGATTGTATTGGCATCTTGTAAATTGTGATATTATTGATACATAAATCTGATTGGTTAATTAAGCTTTAAGAGTCTTGATTCTACAGGGTAATTAAGTGTTGAGATGGCTGATCGATCCTGGGGTGTGTGGGCCATTGCGTGGAACTCAGGACCTCCGCTGGAGATATGGCCCGGCGGAGGCTGGAGAGTTGGCAGATCGATTTTTAAAGTTTTCCGCAACACATTGCCTCTGGATTTTGGTAATTTTAAAGTTTCTCCTCACACTGACGTTGAGCAGACATGCACCCATGTTTGATTTCAGTATTTGCTTAGCTTCTTTCTTTACTTTTCTAGTCCTGATGCATTTGAAGCTTTTATTCATTTATTTATTCATTGGAGATGTGGCTTGCTATGTAGCCAGGCTGGCCTCAAATTCAAAGTCCTTCTGCCTCCGTCTTCCCGGTGCTGGGACTTACGGATGTGCGGTGTACAGTAGTGTGCCCTGCTGAAGTTTATTCTTACGAGTGAGGGAAGCAATTTTATCTTTTCCAAATGGCAGAATATTTACTACAAATTCCAGCATATTTTCTACAAAAGTTCATTGTTTCCCAGGTGACTTGGAACACTATCTTTATAATACATTTATTTATATACTTAAGTGAATCTATTTCTTTTCTATCCAGTGCATATTCAACATGTTATTTTAATGATGGAAGCTTTACAATATATTAATATACTAATATTTGCTCCCCTTGGTTTTATTGGTATTACTATTTTCCTCTCTGCCCTTGCATATTTATACTTTAAGAAATTCTGTCAATCCTATAAGAGTTTAGTTGGTATTTTATTGATCATGCTAATTTTATAAATTGGTTTAAGAAGCCTAGCATTTATTTATTTACTTATTTATTTGGAGACAAGGTGACACTGTGCAGCTGGGCTGGCCTTGAACTTCCTGTGGAGACCATCTTGAATGCTGGGAGTAAAGGCACCCATCAATATACCCAGGCTAGAGTCTAATAGCTTTGTGCTGATGAATTTCGTTACCTTAGAACACAATCCCCAAGAACACATTTCCTGTTTAAAAAGCAAGTCAGGCATAACATTCATCACCAAGACACTGACTGCTGAACACAAGGCAAGTGTTTCACTGACCAGTGCAGAAAAGATAATTCACAAATTAATTCTAGAGTCTTATGTCATGTGTAAATAAATAAAATCACACATGTCACAGATGTGTTTCCATTAAAGTTAAAACATAAACATCAAGTCACTGGGCCTTTTATTTGGGTAAGGTTTGCTATGCTTCTATTTTATATTTATACTTTTGGTTTGTTTTGTAAACTGACTTATGTGCACCGAAATAGCTCATTTTGAAAAAGAGTAATTGACGTTATGGAGTTCCTGGGGCTTGGTCAAGACCTCTGGGTATCACAACAGACTGGTGGAGACCTCACGAGTGTTAATGTCACCCAGCTGTCCTTGTTGGTCTTTCTTACTTGACACAAGTTAGAGTTACCTTGGAAGGGGGCTGCTCAACTGAGAATATGCCAATATGTCTGTTGGTGGGACTGTAGCGCAGTTTTATAGTTAATGATTGATGTGTGTGTGTGTGGGGGGGGGCAGCCCATGGCCGGTGGAGGACACCACCCCTGGGCTGGTGGTCCTGAGTTGTATAAGAAAGCAGACTGAGCAAGTCATGAGGAACAAGGCAGTCCTTCATGGCCTCTGTTTCAGTTCCTGCCTCCAGGTTTCTGCCTTGAGTTCCTGTTACCCTCCATCCATGATAGATTGTCTAGAAGCATGAGATAACGTAAACCCCTTTGTCTCCAAGTGGCTGTTGGTCATGGTGTTTTACCATAGCAACAGAAAACACTACGACTCCAGCCGGCAAAACACGCAGATGAATGCAGCTAAAGGCTCTATCTTCCGCCCCTAGCAGATCACAGATGGAGAAAAATCACCTCAGCCGTCTCCCTGCTGGGCCTGCCCTCTCACTTCCTCAGGGTACTTGAAACTGTGTTCAGTTTTTGAACTTCCCTTCTCACTGATTTTGTTCTGAGTAGGCAGGCCACCTCCTACTTCACAGAGAAAGTAGAAGCTGTAGTGTGGGAGTCCCCTCAACTTCCCTTTAAGAACTGTAGACAACTACCGAGATTTTCACTTACCCTCTGTCCACTAAGTGTTTCCCCTTGGTCGTCTGAGTCCCGCCCTCTCTCCTGTTTTATGGTCCTTGCAGCTTCTTCCTCCCCCTTCTGCTCACGACTGAGCCTTAGGCTCTCAGGTCTAGTCTCTCTTTTCTACCTTTCACCTCCCTCCTCACATTCCACACACGGCGGTGGCAGTAAGAGGCAGCGATTCGTCTTTCAGATTATCAGACAAAACAGACCCACGTCAGCACTGTAATTCTTTAAATTATACTAGTTTGCCTACTGAACGGCAATTAAACACATCTCACCAACTCTGACACCCAGGCCCTCTGGCTAAAGCGAGCAGAAACCTAGACACGGTGGTGACCTGCTCTGTCCTCAGGTGTCCTTTTAGCTTCTTCTCAGTGTCTGGGCTTTGTGAACCCCGACGAGTTGTCTCTATTTCACAACATAAACCCCAGGATCTGTGAAAAGAAATGACAAAGCCTGTCAGCCTGCTTTTTATTTTCCTCATAGCTTAATCTCTTAAGTCACAGATCTTTGGCGCACGGATCTTACAGTGAAGATTCAAAAGCTAAATGATACAGGCTGTGCGTGGTGGTTCAAGGCCAGCCAGGACAACATGGTGAGAACTTGTCTCAAACAAACAGCTGATGGATGCAAAAGCCCTACATCTGAGTACATGTTTAAAGTCTCTTATTGTTGTTTTTATAATATAATTATGTGATTAGATGGAAAGGCTTGCTCAACTAAATGAGAAAATAGACGTGACTAAAATGCAAATAATTACGCAGTAATTCAACTGTCTGTGACTACAAGTTGGACAGCTTTGGACCTGTCGTTCATTCAGCATTAAGGATACAGAGAAGAATGAGGTAGAAACTCTTCTGTCAGGGAGCTGTCTTAGGAAGGCAGGGCATAAGCATGACATTCAAATGCAGTGTAGTAATTTCAGTAAGTGACAGGCACCGGGGTCTCTGGAAGTTCAAAGAAGGAAGCACACAGCTTAGTGTAAGGAAAGGCTTGCAAGAAGCCATCCGGAGTGAGGCCAATGAGATGGTTCTTGGAGTAGATGCTTGCAAGACAGAGAGGCACGCAGGGAAACTGCTTAAAGTTTCTCCATCCACACAGCTCAATTCCAAGGCACTTAAGTTTTATTTATAGTAAAACAAAGTTCTGGTCCTACAAAGTTATTTGTCACTTACTGGCCCATTCAAACGATGTGTAAGGGAACAAGGTGCTACAGGAAGTTACAACCAGGAGACACAGGAGTGGAACACAGGAGGAATTGCCGTAGGCAAAGTGACTCAACAGATTCTCAGGAACTTGGTAGCTGGGAGCCCAGAATGGGATGCTGCCAGTGAGAAAGTCACCTAGGTGGTGTCTCCATTGTCAGGGATTTTTGATTCAAGTTTTGCATGTGCAAAAAGTTGATTGGCAAGTGGTAAATCTCTTGGGGACTGCTTCATTCGGGAGCGAACCACGTGAAGGTGATGCGTTTACTCACACCATATCTAACATGTATGTCAACAACAACACACTACAGAGTGGAGCAGATAATGCCTTGAGACTCAGGGTTCGGAGCAAAAGGGTCAAGCCTCTGTGTGGTTCAGATGGGAACTGAGCTGCACATGCTCTTCCTCTGATTTTTCAACATTATGATCTGTGCACTCTCAGAGGTTTCAACCGTCTCATTGCTCTGGTTAACTTTCTGAAGTCAGCGTTAGGTCTTAGGCTGAGACGCAGATAACTAGAATGTGTTTTGAGCTCGGTGGTTCACGTTCATGAATTCCGAGAATTCCGCATATTGTTCATCCAACCCAGAATCCCTACTCGCATGAGCGTAGGAAAAGGTATACCAGCTTATCTAGCACGTCAAGAATGGAGTATTAGTCGAGATTTTCCATTTCTGGCTCTGACCCGAGTTCTATTTTCTCATTGGCACCATGTAGCAAGCAGCTGCCGTGCCCCCCCCCCCGTGCCAGTGTGGATGGAGCCTTCTGCCATGCCCTCCCCATTCCCTCCCCATGCCCTCCCCACCGTAATGGATTGTCGCCTTTGAAGAACGAGCCAGAATAACTCCTTCCTGCCTTAACTTACTTCCATCTTGAGTGTGACCTCAGTGAGTAAAGGGAGCTTGTTTACAGCGGACGTGCCGTTTCTAAACGTATGCTCAGGGCTTTGGTACTGTCCTTGCCTTGCTGGGCTTTAAGTTCCTACTTGACAAACTCGCCCGTCTGCTGTTCATTAACCACTAATTTGTTTGCGCATGCGTCATTCCCGAACTATTTAGCAAACACTGCTTTCTACCCCGAGATCACTAGGCTACAGGATACCCACCCTGCAAAAGGTCACGGTCACAGTCAACAGCATCTCCCTAGAGGCTGCTTTGCCTCATGCCTTCGCTGTCATGCCAAGAATGTTCCATCTCTCCTCTTACGTCAACGCAAATGCTAGTGAATTGTTTCCCCATCTCCTTACACTCTGGTTCTTACGGTCAGTTAACTGGCCACTAAATTCTGTCTATTTGAATTTTCAAATACTCATTTCTACCCCAGCAGGTCTACGTCTTCTCACGGCTAGACTGCCGGAGCCTCCCGACCGATGCCTGATGCGAGAGGCTTTTACTCTCTGTCCGCCAAGCTTGTCCACACGGTCTGCTGTCAGACTGCCTTCCCTACACTACGGACTTCAGTGTATCCCGTTCCTTCTCTGGGACAGCTCCCGACCTTCCAAAGAACAAAGCAAATCCTTGAATATGGGATTCAAGGCCGCCCACACTGTGACACCGGTTTTCCTTTTCTAAAATTCGCGGGTTTTGTGTCACATGTGTGCAGTACCCAAGGAGGCCAGAAGAGGGAGCCAGATCCCCTGGAGTTGGAGTTTCCAGAAGGTTGGATCCACCTGACTTGTGTGTTGGGAACGGAACTCTAGTCCTTTGCAAGTGCAGACTGAGCTTGCTGGGCCATCTCGCCAGCCCCAGGATTCCCCCTAGTGTCAACAGTTAACCTCTTAGAAATCCCTTCTCACTGCAAGCCTGCTCCTTGCTCTGTCTCCTCATGTTTGAACACGATAGTTCCTTTCATTCAGGTGCCTCGGCCATACATCTTAGAACCAGCCTTACCGTCTCCCACGTCCGTACCTAAGGGGTCAGTTCTGATGCCTCTGTCTTCAAACACCCCAGGATCTGTCAAAGTCGCAATACACCTCTCCTGGAAGAATACCGAAGTGACCTTATGTCTTCAGCTCTTGCTTGGTTATCCATACCCACACCAGTCACAAGTATCCTTAAGTGAAACTTTCCAGGTGTGTGCATGTGTGTTTGTATGTGTGTGTGTGTGTGTGTGTGTGTGTGTGTGTGGTGTTTGTGTGTGGGGTGTGTATGTGTCTGTATGTGTTGTGTGTGTGTGTATGTGAGGTGTGTGTAGTGTGTGTATATGTACATTTGTGGGTTGTGTATATGTGTGTTTGTGTGTATAGGGATGTGTATGTGTGTGTGATGTTTGTGTGTGAGGTGTGTATTTGGTGTGTGTGTGTGTGTCTGTATGGTGTGTGTTTGCATGTGTGCATGTGTGTGTGGAGTGTGGGGTGGTGTGTGTGGGGGGCTGTCAGTCCTTTCTCTGGTTCTATAGTCTTGCTGATCCCCCTGCAGAGAGAACCTAATGACTTAACACCTCACTCTGGTTTACAGCTTTAATTCCACCTTTCGCCCTCTAGCAACTCAGCTCTTCCTGAGCTCAACTGAGCTTTTAACCAACCTCAGGCTCATCTCATTGTAAGTCAAAGGTTAAAAACCAAATCAAAGCATGCGTGGTGGTGCACGGCTATGCACAAACTGCCACCACTCTGGGAGCAAATGCGTTTAAAAAATATTTCTGTTTATGTTCACTTATTTACGTCTATGCAGGTACATAGGTACACCGGGGCACACGGAAGTCAGGGGACAGCTCTCAAAGGTGAGTTTCTGTAGGGTTGTGGGGTCCCGTGTCTGCTCCGCCACAGGGATTGGCCGCTCAGGGAGGCAGGACTGGGGAAGTTTGACTGTACTTATCCCATGCCATCTGGTGGGGGCGGGGGGGGCGGGGACAGTCAGAGTACAGCTCTCAAAGGTGAGTTTCTGTAGGGATATGGGGTCCCCCTATCTGTTCTGCCACAGGGTTTGGCCAATCAGGGAGGCAGGACTCTGACTGCACTTTCCCCAAGCCATTTCAGGGTCTTGGGAGAAGCATAGTCTGAGGTCCCGGTGACAGCCTGAGCTGGCTCGGGGTGGGGGTGGGGGTGGGGGCGGGGGTTCCCCGGGCTTGTGACAAGGCTGGGACTGTCTGGCTCTCAGGCCCTTGGGCGACCCAGCACCTCTGGATGCCATGGAAGAGCTGAGAATGGAGTGGGGGCCCAAGGGCTGGATCTAGCCCTGTAGGGAGAAGAGGGAGGGGGCTCTGGCTGGATCCCAAGGTGGGAGAGTCCTTGGCTTGTTGCACAGCAAGCTTGGCCTTGGCTTGGAGCCCAGAGAGGCCTTCTACGTGAGATTAGATGGCTCAGCTCTGTAAGCAAAGGGCAGTTACACTCCACACCATTCATGTATTCTACTCCTTAGTAGGTAAGTCTCCCGACCACCCAGCTCTTAGAGCCCATTGATGTGACTTCCGTTCCTATAATTTCCTCTTTGCCAAAAAAATTAAATAAATGAAATCATAGGGTTTTAGGCATCTTCTTGGAATGCTGTGCTAAGGTACCGTCCACGGGATTGGGCTCATACTTTAAAATCCTGCGTGATATTTAGTTATATGGGTACACCAGAGTTCCTTTCTGCATCTGATGTTGGCCTGTTGGTTCTTAGGAATTAAGCTGCAAGAAATATTCAAGGCCATATATTTGGGCTTTCAGAGGTACACAGGGCTGGCCAGAATTGCAGAAGAAACCCACGTTACATTCAGGGGATCTGTAGGTCTCCAGCTTGAGGGCAAGAAAATGTAAAGAAAGCTCTTCCCTTAAACAGGAAACACCAGGATGCCTGTATCACGTAGTGCACAGGCGCCAAAGGCCTACTGTGCCAAGTTACAGGAACCACTCTGTTCTGGCCTTTGGAGTCTGGCTTGATGAGGCTGGAATGCCTCCACAGGGATAGTTTCTCATCTCATTCACACTTTCTCTCAGCCCCCATTAGTTGTTAGCTCTTTTCCCGGCGACTATAGTACCGTGGATTTTGCCTTTTTAGTTAAAGGTTTCTGCCACGTCCAAGAGGTCTAAGGGCAGCTCCTTGACCTCCCCGGTTTTCCAGTGACTGGCGGTGGAAACTGGAAGTGAGTTTGGAAATTAAACCATAATCATGGGTGTAGATGAACAGGAAGCTGGCCAGTTAGGAGTTCTTTATGGGATACAGAGAAGATAAGCATTAAAGATAGGCTAGCATGTAGCTTCTGAGAGGGAAACTTGCTATAGCTCTACCTTGCTCTATCAGGTAAGGGTCGAGGAACTGGCCAACGGATCAAGAAACACTGGTTTGTTTGTTCCCTCGGCTCTAAGAGTTTATTGTCAGTTTTTGAATCATGGTAAGGAACACGGTGGTGTGCTCAGTTCAGAACTCCCATGTTGAAGAACAACCACCAGGACTGAGGTCATCTCTGGTGTTTTTTGTCATTGTTGGGGTCCAAGAGTTGCCCCACAAACCATACAAACACCGATCTCAGTCAGACAGGGATGGATTATGGAACGCACACCCTAATGCTGATCGGTCAGGACCATAGCTCAGAATTTGGGGGCTGAGCCATGGCGCCAAACATCTTTTTCTGTCAGCTTATAAAGGAAAAACCACAGTGAGCTCATACGGAGGATCAGGAAGTGCTGCCCAGTGGTCGGCTCTTACTCAAGCCATTTTAGACCTAACAGTTCATACTGACCTTTCATTTGATGGGTCCTGCTTAAAGCCTTGTGGAATTTCTTAAGATTAAGAAACCTTATAGTGTACAGAACACAACAGGGTATGTAGTCAGCATGACCTTGCTTTGAGTCAAGTTATTTCTCCGTGTCAGTGACCGGCAGCATATTACAGCAGCAACATGAAACAGCTGGTGGGCATGGAACAAAATGGCTCCAGCTATGCTGGGGAGGGGGAGAGACCTCTACATTGTTTTTCAGGAGTGTCTCACATATGGAGAAGAGAACACAGAGACCGAGGTGTGCTGTGTACTGACCTGCTTTCCATGCCTTGTTCAGCCTGATCTCTCTCTCTCTCTCTCTCTCTCTCTCTCTCTCTCTCTCTCTCTCTCTCTCTCTCTCTTCCTTTTTCAGAACAAAGGACTTTCTTTATTGAAGGCAGTGGGCTGCAAACAATATAAAACTCAAAAGCTTCTCCGTCATTGGATTAACTTTTCTCTCTCTGGCTGTCGAGTTGGAGTTGGGTGTCATTTGCACATTTTCCGAGGGTCCTGATCTGCTCAGAAGAATCAGTGGAACAGATTCCTCAAGTGATCCCGTGGGAGAGCTCGCATCAGGGTGGGGGGACCAGTGCTCCAGGGGGCTTACTTCTTCCTCTTCTACTTCATGTGTCCTATAAAATAGTCATTGCATGCAATGATGAGCCCCACCACTGGTGATAGAAAGCTCTGGAATCCACCTTTGCCATCTCGGCACTGGTCCAGGTCCTTCATTAGTTTGTCCACAGCCAGAGAGTCCTTTCGGTTTTCCAGAACCCCAGGGACCTCCCTTTCCACGAGCACTCTCAGGTCCTCCTTCGTTCTCCGACAATCTATGAAATGCGAAGTGTCATGGTTTCTATGGAGTGTTGCATTCGGGGTGGCATTTTAAAGAATCTGGTGAAATCTGGGCGCAGCAGTCCTCGGAAGAGCTGGGCATGCAGTGATGTGGCCAGCACACTCAGCTTGATTTCTTATCGTGCTCGTGACCACCAGCCCAGGGGTCTTACAGCATCACCCACAATGCACTGGGCCCTCCCACATCAGTCGCTAATTAAGAACGTGTTCTACATTTGCCCACAGGCCAATCCGATGTGGGGTTTACACAAGTGCACTTTCCATTTCCAAAATGGCGTTACCTTGTCAAGCTGACACAAAACTAGTCAGCATTCTGCCCTCAAAGAGGACTGGAGTTACGTTCCCAGCAGCCAGGACAGGCAACTTACAACTTCCTGTAAATCCCGCTCCAGAGGGTGTGACGCCCTCTTCAGGACTCCTTGGAGACCCACACTAAGGCATGCACAAATCTACACACAAACACACATATTCATATCATTTAAAATAAATAAATAAATAAATAAATAAATCCTTAAAAAAGAAACAGAAAACGAAAAGAAAGGCTGAAGTTCTGAAATACATTTTCAAGCTGCTTTGATATCAGTGATGGTGGGCTGGGCTCACACAGAGTTGCAGAAGAAGTGTGGCAGCTTTATTTGGAGCAAAGGCGTAGTTCAGGTTGTAGATAGAAGCAGGCCACATGAGTGACAGTCCTCAAGGGTCCCAATTACTGTGTGGGGCTCATTTTTATGGGGTTCGAGAGATGGAGCTGGTTACTAAAGGGCAAAGTTTGGGTCATAGGCTAGGTTATGCATTATTCATTTTTCTTACTGCCCATGACCATTCCTATAATGTACTTGATTTTTATCAAATGCATACCAATTGTGCATGTGCAACTGAGTAGTGCTTTGCAATAATTAGTATTGATCAGTAATGTGTGACTATTGAATACTTTTAGCATGCTTTATATATACACCACTTTTAGAATTACTATGAAAATGTCCAAGTAATGGTTCCAAATTGGTTTCATGCATGCTAAATATAAAAATTTAAATGCTGAGTGTGGTGGTTTGAACAAATGTACGCAATAGGTTTAAATATTTGAACACTGTTGTAGGGGCTGGAGAGATGACTCAGCGGTTAAGAGCACTGACTGTTCTTCTGAAGGCTGAGTCCAAATCCCAGCAACCACATGGTGGCTCACAACCATCCGTAAAGACATCTGATATTTATCTATCATATATAAGTACATTGTATCTATCTTCAAATGCATCTTCTGGTGCATTTGAAGACAGATACAATGTACTTATATATGATAGATAAATAAATAAATAACTAACTAAATAAGAATATTAAAAAAAACACTGTTGTATTCAAGGTTTCTATTCCTGCACAAAACATTATGACCAAGAAGCAAGTTGGGGAAGAAAGGGTTTATTCAGCTTACACTTCCACATTGCTGTTCATCACCAAAGGAAGTCAGGACAGGAACTCACACAGGGCAGGAAGCAGGAGCTGATGTAGAAGCCATGGAGGGGTGCTGTTTACTGTCTTGCTCCCATGACTTGCTCAGCTTGCTTTCTTATAGAACCTAGGACTACCAGCCTAGGGATGGCACCACCCACCATGGGCCCTCGCCCCTTGATCAATAGTTGAGAAAATGCCTTACAGCTGGATCTCATGGAGGCATTTCCTCAAGGGAGGCTCCTTTCTCTGTGATAACTTCAGCTTGTGTCAAGTTTCACACAAAACCAGCCAGTACAGACACTTTGTCCCCAGTTGGTGGCACTGTCTGGGAAGGTTATGAAAGCGTCCATCACTGTATCCTTGCTGGGAATGGGGGTGTTTATTGCCTCCTCCATTTCCAGGTCTCTTGCTCTGTTTCCTGAATGCTGGCAGAGATATGATCTCTCACCATCCCACTCTTGTTACCATGCCTGCAGTCACATGACCCTGCCGCTGTGGACTCTCTCTCAAACCATAAGCTAAAATAAACTCTTTCTTTCATAAGTTGCCTTAGTTGTGGTACTTTATCACAGCAATAAAAAATAGCTAACACAGAGAGTATGTGTACACCTATTAAAATTATAGTATATATACATATGTGTATATATTATAGAATATATATATATACATATACACATATATATTGAGAGAATATATACACATATGTATACATATATACATGTATATATATGTGGAGATAGAGGGTGCATGTGGTATGTAAGTATGTATAAACTGTAATATATACAGGGAGAGCTGAGTGTCACTTAAGGAAGGGGCTACACTGTCAGAAACAACAAGTGCTTGGGGACACTGGGGACTTCTAGAAAGAGCAGAGCCGTGTAGAAGTTGGACCTGTGCCTGGCCTCCTCAGGTCTCTGCCGTGGCAGGCTGATGCACACCCACATTGCTAAGTGGGCGGCCAAGGCAGAAACACAGCTTTAAATCAATAACCTCCCTGTGCACAGAGGATGCTACCAGCCTTCAATGACCTTGCCCCTGAAGAGCGATGTGAGCCTTGCCTCGTTCCTCTGTGGGACACTCAGTCTTTCAGTAAGTAGGAGGTGGGAACTGGCGGCCCCAGGACGAGGAGTGGGCAGAAGAGACACAAACAAGACTCTAAACATTTTTATTTTTACCTAATATCCAGCATGGTTTCTGCAAAAATCACTAGTAAAACACACTTTCTTGGAGATAAGCTACTTAACGTACAGTTCAGACAATTTAAAAAAATTCCCTCATGTGTACGGAAGGAAGGAACCAGTAAACAAAACCAAATCAGAAATGAAATTAGAACGAACCCCCAAGTTCTGTACAACACAGCACACTCCTCCCTCCTTGAATCAGGTTGGCGCTCCATGGAGAACTGAGGGACATGACTCTGAAGTACAGGGTCATCACACTGCCAGGAACACACGTGGATGATCTTAGAAGTCCAAGGTCATCTGCTGCTACAGACTGAGTTAGAGGCCAGTGTGGGGTACATGAGACTCTGTCCCAATGAAAACAAAACCAACCAAACAAACCAAAGCAAAACCCAAACCAGAACACCCACGTGACTTGAGGGGTTGGTTCTACGCTCCTGGCAGGGCACCGAGGCTAAGGGCTTGTCTGCGTTGTTGAGGTCTCTGGAAAATGCAGATTCAGGATACCGGAGGTTGCTACTGTCAGTTCTCAGACCTCACTTGGTTTAAAAATAGGTGCTATCGTGGTCTGAGTTGTTCAGCTGCATGTATTCCAAAAAGCCTTTCTTGTAGCTGGCCACCCGAGTGGGTCTCCGGATCTTCTTGCCTGAGGCCTCTCTTTTCTGTAAGGCGCTAACGATCATGTCTGAGAACTCAGTTTGCAGACGCTGTTGGTTCTCCCTGGAAAATGGGTAGGAGAGAACAAGGGAACTAGTCAGCAGTCCTCAAGGAATGTGTCTTAGCCCCATAGCTTTAATCCCGCCCCTACCCAGCGGGTGCCTATCCTGTGCTAGACACAGGAAGTGCAGGGAGTACACCACCATTGCCTTTGACGAGTTCAAAGAACTCTCTTCCCGTGCCGTGTGTCCGTGTACAATAAGCAAAATACATCGTACACAGGAAATGGGTCTTTCTCTTTCAAAGTGACGCAGATTGCTAGAGCTGGGGAACATGGCGGAAGAGCCACTGAGGCCAAGCAAGAGGAGGTCAGGACTCTACCACACAGCCCTGAAAATACACCAGTTCCCCACACAGCTATGCATGTGAACAATTGCTTGGAGAGGGCTCAGGATGGTAGGAGGTTTCCAACGTTTAGAACAGATCTAGGCTGTCTTGGTTTGAAGCCAGGCTTCCCGGGTTGACTCAGAAACACTGAGAGTTTGCCTTCCATCTGCATGACAGAGTCTCTTCTCCACAACAGTCATTGCAACAGACTGAGGCCAGGAGACTTGCTAACGGAGCGGGACAAGCTGAGTCACTTTCAGGATGGAAACCTGCTAGGTGGGTATGAAACTGAAATCTTCCTCCCACGGCAGGGAGAATGCAGACTCTAAGACCGAGAACCACAGTTTTAGGCAAGGCTGGAGCTGCCCTCTCCTTAGCAGACAGGAGGCAGGAGCGCTGAGAGCATCTTTGCTTCCAACATCCTCTATTCTTGTTGTTGTTTATTTGTTTATCGTGTATGGGTACTTTGCCTGCAGGCGTGCCTCGCACCAATGCGTGCCTCGCACCAATGCGTGCCTGGTGTCCAGGTGGCTAGAAGAGGGACAGATCTCCTGGGACTGGATTTACAGATGGTGGTGAGCCGCCGTGTGCGTCCTGGGAATCAAACCTGGGTCCGTTGGACTCAAGTCTTATGGAAGAGCAGCTGGAGCCCTAAACCTTGGAACCATCTCTCTAGCTCCACGCTCTGTCCTTGTAAGAACAAAGCAGGTGATGTGAGCTCCAAGCTGCCTTTTGTTCTCCCGAGCAAGCCAGGAACACAGCCCCGGCTTTCCCAAGCTTCGTGAGCACAATTTAAGATTTATTTAATTTATTATATGTAAGTACACTGTAGCTGTCTTCAGACACACCACAAGAGGGCATCAGATCCCGTTACAGATGGTTGTGAGCCACCATGTGGTTGCTAGGATTTGAACTCAGGACCTTTGGAAGAGCAGTCAGGTGCTCTTGACCGCTGAGCCACCTCTCCAGCCCCATGAGCAGGATTTAATCAGCTTTTCAGTAAGTGTGAGGTGATGGGGGCATTCTAGGAAGATGGGTAGAAGAGGCATTTTTATTGTTTTTAGTTCTGTGTATTTCTGTGTATATGTGCATGTATAGAACATGTGGGTGGGTGCCTGTGGAAACCAGAAAGAAAATATCAAATCCCTTGGAGTTGCAGGTAAGTATAACCTGATGTGGGTGCTGGGAAACAGACTGAGGTCCTCTGGAGGAACAGCAAGCATTCTTAACTGCTGAGCCCTTTCCAGTCCCAAGATTGATTTTATGTTTATTATATGTAGATGGAGGTGGTATGTGAATGTGTGTGTGTGCATGCATGCGTGTGTGTGTGTGTGTGTGTGTGTGATGCAACCAGAATCCAGAAGAGGGAGTCATATCCCTTGGGACTAGGGTTACAGAATCAATGTAATGGGAATTGAGCTCAGGTCCTCTCATCACTGAGCTATTTTTCCAGCCCCTCCCTTTACCTTTGTTTTGGGGACAGTGTCTATGCAGCTTAGGCTGGTCTCAAACTCACAGAGATGTACTTGCCTGAGTGCTGGGATCAAAAGTATGTGCCACCACACCTGGCAAATGAAGCATATTTTAGTGGATATAAGCTGTTTAAAATATAATGAGGTGAAGATGCTGGTTTATAGCTTTATAAAATGAGCATTTGGGAGGCTGGCCAAGACAGGAGGTGGAGGTGAGTCTGTGCTATGTCTGTATCTTTCCGTGAGTGTGTGTGTGTGTGTGTGTGTGTGTGTGTGTGTATGTGTGCACATATTCATGTATGTATATACTCTATTTAACCTATCAGTCTATTATCTTGCAACTATATAATTGGGTCAACTAAAAAAATCATCCATAGGAGTGCAGAAAGAAAAGGGGCCAGTAAAACCAAATAAAGCCCAAATCAACGAAATAAGAACAAAATCTCCTCCCGTTCTAGAGCACTCCCCTTCCTCTTTCCCAGAGGGAGCCTCCCTGGGACAATGGGCCATGAGCATGGAGGTGTGACTTCACTGAGAACACACATGTGACCTGTGAACAAGCATCAGTGCTCCAGAAAAGCAGAGGCTGTGTGCTTGCTGTGTCGTGGAGTCTTAGGACAATACAGGCATCCCGGACACTCCAGCTAGGCAGTGGGAGAAAGGAACATTCTCGACTTTCTCGTGTTTAGGTCTCAGCCCGGCCCACACATCATTGCCTCTCCCCGGCACTTGTCATCACGTTGAGTACCTCTAAGACCGAGGTCTTCCGGCCCCTGTCCCTCCCTGCCACCCCGAGGCTTACACTGTCGGTGGGGTTGGCAGGTTGTACTCTTGGTCCTTCATCCCAGTCAGCCAGTATGTGGTCTCTGTCCCTCTTCCCTAGAGATACAAAAGAGGAGGTTCCCATGAGGGCACTGAGCGAGGTTGTTCTCACAGGCTGTACCGACAGTGATCTGTTCCAAGAGGCACCCACCCCCCACACGGTCCACCAGTGCCTCTATTTAAACACACGTATCCGTCCGTGAAATTTAGAGAAAATTTTTAAGAAGTCTCCTACCAGGCTGGCGTTTTTACTTTTTCTTTTCCCTCTCTTCTGTTTTCTAAAAGTTAGTTAATAATTAGTTAATCAATTAGTTAATTTTGAGGCAAGGTCCCACATTATGAGGCTGGCGGGTCTGGAGCTCATCATGTAACCCAGGTTGTCACAAACTCACAGCAGTTCTCCTGCCTCAGACGCTGAGTACCAGGATTTCAGGCATGGGTCACCATGCTCCTCCAGACTGGCTGTTTTCAAGATAAAGCTTGCTTTCTTTCCCAGAAGGTATTTCAGATTACAGTGTAGCAACATTTTAAGAACCCTACCTTATAAAGGAAAAATTCAAGCCTGAGGAGGTAGCTCTTTTGGAAAGGTCTTTCTGTAAGAGTATGGGGGCCTGAGTTCAGATCACCAGCACCCCAGTACAAAGCGGGGTGCAGCGCCATATGTCTGTAACCCACACGCTGGAAAGCAGGGACAGGAGGATCTCTAGAGCTCACTGACAAACCAGTCCAATCCAGTGAGCTGCAGGGTGAGTGGGAGACCCTGCCTCAGAACGGTGAGGGCAGCAAGACAGCTCATGGCTTAGAGCCATGAAAGCCTGGCAGACTGAGTTTGATCGCTAGACACACAAGGAGGTGGTAAGAGAGACAACAGAGTCCACAAAGGTGTTCTCTAGTTCACGTGCCCCCCAATACTAAATAAAATTTAAAACTTAAGGTACAGAGTTTAGAGGACCTTAAAGGTTTGAAGGAATTGAAGAAGATAGCCAGTGTTGACATATGGTTTCTATACATCACACACACACACACACACACACACACACACACACACGCACACACACACACGAACATACTCAACATATACATACATACATGAACACACTCAACACCCACACATGAACATAATCAACACACACATACACATATGAACACACTCAACACACACATACATGAACACACTCAACACACACATATACACATGAACACACTCAACACACACATACACACATGAACACACTCAACACACACATGAACATACTCAACACACACATACACACATGAACATACTCAACACACACGAACATACTCAACACACACATACACACATAAACATATTCAACATGCACACATAATACACACACACAACACACACATGCATACATATACAAATGAATAAGTAAATTTTAAGAAAGGAAGAAATCCACTCACAGTTCTGTCAACAAATATAACCAGTTTCTATTGCATATGTTTTCTTTGTTTTAACTAGTGTGTGTGTGTGTGTGTGTGATTAAGACAACACACATGTGCTGGACAGAGGGAGGACAACCATCAGGAGTAGGTCGTCTCCTTCCTCGTGGATCACACTCAGGTGCTCAGACTTGGCAGTAAGGACCATCTCTCTCCAGCCCTGTGTTTTCTTTTAACCTTTTACAGTGGTTTTGCCACAAAATTGTTGCCAGGCTTTATTATACTGCTGTGTAACGTATAAATACACATGACGTAATAGGCCCTCGGGAGTGACATTCATTTGACTCATGGTGGGTGGGTGGGGTTGTACAATGAATGGAAGCTTAGGAGATATTTTACTTTTGCTAAGGTTTTATCTGGGGAGATCAGATGCATATTGATTAAATGAATATCTATATATCTACATTTTTATAAGACTATAAGCAGCATTTTAGGGGAATGATCTTGGTTTAGTAAATGTGTTTGTGGAAGACTCAATAACTGAGTGTTATTACATAATTTTTCTTAAAACGAGATGTTTCCCAAGTTGCAGATACAATGTACATGCCGTAGAATGTGTGGCTCCTGGAGACAAAAACACATATATGGTCGGTTCCTGGCTTTAGATCAATTGTGCAAAAATTGTGATAATTTTCAAATCCACCTGAAGGATGGCTGGAGTCAGCTGGTGGCTTCACAGGGCAGCAGGCTTAAATGTGAGAAGCATGTGAGGGACATGGCTCAGAAATTAAAGTGCTTACCACGTGGATGGATGTCCACCCTCCCCGTAACCCCAGCCTCAGAAGGCAGGGACAGGGAAGCCCCAGTCTGGATAGCCAACCTAGCCAGATCAGTCAACTCCAGATCCAGGTTTGAATAAGAGACTCTGCCTCGAAGAGTAAGGGAGAATCCTGATAGTAACTTCAGGTCTCTATACTGCAAGTGCACAGGCATGCAAGTGTGCACTCGCATATGCACATGGACTGAACACACATACACAAGAGTAAAAAAGCAAGACAGAGCATGGAAAACCTACAGCCATGATCCTCAGACATCTACATGTCACAGCATCATCCAATGCTTGCCCAAAGTGCAGGTGCCTGGCTGTTCCCTTAGACTCTCAGGAGGCCAGGCCGGGTGTCTAGACACCTGCAGTTTAACGAGTACTCAGGGGTGAGGAGTATGAGGGCCACATTTTGGTACCCACTGGTCCAGAGCTTCAGAAAGATAAAAGCAACTGTGGAGAAAGCTATATTCAAAAGCGAGCAGACAGGTGTTTAGACTTCAGTGAATCCTGACCAGTTTGAGCTCTTGGGTTGGGAGGAGGAACTGGGGACAGGTAGTACATGTATGTGGACAGATGGTGCAGGTATGTGGAGGGGACAGGTGGTGCGTGTATGTGGAGGGGACAGGTGGTGCGTGTATGTGAACAGGTGGTGCGTGTATGTGGACAGGTGGTATGTGTATGTGGACAGGTAGTGCATGTATGTGGAGGGGACAGGTGGTGCGTGTATGTGGAGGGGACAGGTGGTGCGTGTATGTGGAGGGGACAGGTGGTGCATGTATGTGGAGGGGACAGGTGGTGCGTGTATGTGGACAGGTGGTATGTGTATGTGGACAGGTAGTGCATGTATGTGGAGGGGACAGGTGGTGCATGTATGTGGAGGGGACAGTAGTAGTATTCTGTTGTCGCTGGTATTGTTATCGTTTAAAAAATATTTTTAGGTTTATTTATTTTACTTTATTTGTATGAGTGTTTTGCCTGCATGTATATATTTTTGCCGTGTGTGTGCAGTGCCCATGGAGACCAAGAGAGGGTGTCAGATCCCTTATAACTGGAGTTACAGATGGCTGTGACCCAATGTGTGAGTGCTGGGAACTGAACGTGGGTCCTCTGCAAGAGCAGCAAGGGCTTTTAAGCTCTGAGCCGAGCCACCTCTCCAGCCCGGTAGCCCCAGCATGGAACAGCTCAAGGGCTTGTGGGCCTACAAGGCAGTTCAGAGTTCACAGGGGAGAGATTCTTTCTCTAGGGACTGTGGAGGTCACTGCTGGGGGGAGGGGCAGAAAAGGACTCATCAGCTTCATCTTTTCTGACTTTCTTGGTAGAGGGCTTCATGTGGCCCACATGTATTGCGGGAAATATTAAAAAAAAAATCAACAAGTTTCCACGCTACATCTGCTTGGTGGCAGTTTGCAGTCTCTGCCTCTAGGCTAGCCCCAGCAGTGACTGACCAAAGTCCTCCTAGCTCTGGTTCACTTGTCTCAGAGTCATTAGTTCCTTCTCAGCCACCTACCCCCTGTGGCTAGTGGTCACAAATCCCCTGAACCCAGTAAATCAAAACTCTAGAAGCATATAATCAGTCAGATTTATATATTAGTAACTTCTCAAGTCATAAGATGTCCACACAATAATTTCAGAGCCAATTGATAATGATACAAGCTGTACACCTAGATTAGCCAAGTTATCCCAATTATTCTGTCCTCTTACTCCATTCATAGCTACCTGTGGCTATTTAAAGTCATGCAGAATCTGGACGTCTTCCTCCTGCTCCATCGTCCTCCCTCCCTCCTACCTGTCTCCTCCATCCCCATCTCTGTAACTCTTGGCTCTGTCTCCCTTTTCCCTGTCCAATCACAGGCTTCTTGTATTAATATTTAACGTGATTGGACACAGAAAATTCTGCTACACACAGGTCTGAGTGCTTGCCCACGAGTGTCCGAGGCGTCCCTACCTTTAAGTACGTTTCTCCCCTCACTTCATACAGGAACTGACAATCCGTTCTCTTCAGGATGGCTATGGTGGAGCTGCTCATGTGAATTCTCAAGGCTGGAAACACAAACCAGATCCATGAAAGTCCCCTCATGTTGACATATGACATGGCCGTGCTTGTTTCTCTCTGATTCGAGACGTCAGCAGCACCCTAGGCAACTATTGTCCATCACAGAGAAATGTACACAGCTGCTTTAGTGAATGGACCTTTAAAGACAGTGTCAGCGGATGAGAAAACGCTGCGCATGGAGGAAGACAAGGCTAAAGAGCTATGAGTTTCATAGCTTCACTAAGGTGAAGACTTGGACTTTGAGTTTCTCAAGCTTTCCTCTTCCCTAGCACCATATCTTCCTGAAGAACAGTTGACGAGGGACTCCTACCTAACAGCTCATTGCTGGATGCCCAATGGCCACACCACAAGCTGTGACAGTGGTCAGAACAGTGGACACCCGCTACGGATTGGAGGTCTGTCGAGTGCTTAATACTGCACTGGCCCAGTCCTGTCCAGAAACCCTCCCAGTGAGGTCAGTGTCTCATCCTTGGTTTATGTATTCACCTTTCCGAGGCCTTGGAAAATGGAGTGACTTCCCCCAACACATGCGGCTGATATAAGCACAGTTTTTATTTTAATCTAAGTCTGCTTGAGTCACAATCTACTCTTTCCATGGCACTTCAACTTTGTGGTACATAATTCTTAGATCATGTCAGTCTAACTACCAAAATCTTGCCGTGGGTCCTGTGCCTTGTCGGCTTTTTAAACTTCATCTATATATTTTTATTATTGTTATCACTATCACCAATATTAATTGATCACCTATTGCATGCAGTACATGGTGTCTCAATTTTGCTGGGCACATGCCTTTGCAAAATGTCTGAAGACTGATTCAATATGAAGAAAAGCCTGAAACCTTGTGCATTAACAAATCCCTAGATACTTTCTCTCCTGAAATCAGTTTCTAGAAAACCCAAGTAAACAGGAAAGATGAATTTGAGTCCAGTGTCTGGTCCACATCTTCCCACTGGATAACACAGCTTATATAGATATATGCTAACGTTCATGACTATTCCGTCTAGAACATGCCTGATTCATTGCATCAGAAACACAGAAAAACAGTGTAAAACTGAAGGAAAAAGACTGATACAATCAGCACTGTATACAACAAAATTAAACATGGCCATGTTAACACAGGCTCAAGACTAGCCCATGTGAGGGGTCCTTCTGCCTCTCTCTGACACTGTGTCTCGGCACTATGCAGCAAGTTCTACACGTGCATCTGCTGGAAGACAGAATCTCTGTTCCCTAAAGAAAGCAGTAATGCCCCTTCTTACGGAGGCCGGTGGATTCCATCCTAGAGGCGGTGTTGACGGTGTCTCCAAACAGGCAATAACGAGGCATCTTGATCCCCACAACACCAGCAGCACAGGGACCTGGAAGGAAGAGGAGGCATCATTGCACATTAAAGAATGGAGTTGGGACAGACGAACCTTTCTCATGGGCACAGGGCTGAATGCTTCACAGCACAGAGACTCGGCTGCACAGGGGATGTGATTCCTTTAATGAATGTCTACAAACTCTGGGTTTTTGTTACATCAAGGAACACTTGTATTTTTACTGAACAAGAAGGCATTCAGAGGTCCAGGTCACAAAATGCCAATGTTTGAAAAATCAAGGGCTCTCCAGAAGGGCTCAGGAGACCCCATAGCTTGTCTGCTGTATCAAAACCCACAATCCTAAACTCTGGATTGCTAGAAGGAACCATAGATCAAAGACACAATTGCCCATGCTTGCTTGTGTTAATTCTAGGGTACTATCTCTAGGATAGGTGGCCTGTAATGGAACACTCAGAAGAAAAGCACTTGGCTGAGCCTTCCGTAAGCATCATGGCCCTGCCACTGCTGCTGGATTTGGCCTGTGGCACAAGGATGTGTTAACACGCAGAGCAGAAGCCAGGACGAGAGTGTGCACTATAACCCACGGGTGGGTGTTGCAGACATTTGTTCCTTAAGCCTCATCTTGATCAGAGCTGCTGATGCTGCTTCATAGGAGGATCTGAGATCCCAGCCCCTGGCTCCCTCCTGTGTCCTGCTGCCGGCTGTGACTCTGCCCCCGTTATGTGGGAGCATCTCTAGGGAGATGCTATAGTATATATGAGACCAACTGAAGCAGGAGCCCTGTACTGGCTGGTTCTGTGTGACAACTTGACACAGGCTGAAGTTATCACAGAGAAAGGTGTCTCCCTTGAGGAAGTGCCTCCATGAGATCCAACTGTAAGGCATTTTCTCAATTTGTGATCAAGGGGGGAGGGCCCCTTGTGGGTAGTGCCATCCCTGGACTGGTAGTCTTGGGTTCTATAAGAAAGCAAGCTGAGCAAGCCAGGGGAAGCAAGCCAGTAAGAAACATCCCTCCATGGTCTCTGCATCAGCTCCTGCTTCCTGACCTGCTTGAGTTCCAGTCCTGACTTCCTTTGGTGATGAACAGCAATGTGGAAGTGTAAGCTGAATAAACATTTCCTCCCCAGCTTGCTTCTTGGTCATGATGTTTGTGCAGGAATAGAAACCCTGACTGAGACAAGCACAATCCCTGGAACCTCTGAGTTATTTGAGGTTACTCAAACTCTTGTAAGTAAACCCAGCAGTTGGCTCACTGACCTACCAGACAGACTTGAGTGAGAGTTCTAGTTTGCTTTCTCATTGGCACCCTGTCTGATAGGTGTCCTATAGATGGTGTTCATCTCTCTCCAGGAAAAGTTAGTGCAACCGTTGGAAAGAACTATCTTTGCATCAGGGTTTGCAGAGACAATTGGATGTAGAGTGAAATACAGAAACTTCCAGCTAGAGGGAACTACTAGCTTTCTGACTAACTTTCCCCCTTCCCCTCCCCATTTGCATTTCCTTTAAAAAGAAAAGATTTATTCATTTTGTGAATGTAAGTACACTGTCACTGTCTTCAGACACACCAGAAGAGGGCATCAGATCCCATTACAGATGGTTGGTTGTGAGCCACCATGTTGTTGCTGGGAATTGAACTCAGGACCTCTGGAAGAGCAGTCAGTGCTCTTAAACACTGAGCCATCTCTCCAGCCCTTTTTGTTTGTTTTTGAGACAAGGTCTCACTATGTAGCTCTGGCTTTCTCGGAACTCACTATGTATACCAGGCTAGCTCAGATTTACAGAGATCACTTGCCACTGCCTCCTGAGTGTAGAGACTATGATTCGGTGGGTACTGCTCTCATAGAGGACCTGATGGGGTTCTAAGCCCTATGTTTGGCAGCTTATAACTGCCTGTGACTCTGGCTCCAGGGGATCTGACACCTGCTTCTAGCAACCATAGGCACCTGCAGTCATAACCTCACACACATATACAAACATGCTCCTCCTCCTCTCTAAAGCAAAAGGGTTTCTTAACACATTTATCCTAACAGTGAAGATTAAAATAAACCAAAAACAGTTCAAAATACTGGATTTTTGCTCAAGTCTTAAACTCCTTATTATTGGATTTGATACAAAATAAAACAGACAATGGTAATAAAAACATAGAAGAGATGATATAGAGGAGACGTGTGTATGTGTTTGCATGTGAGTGTGCTTTTGTGTGTTTGCATGTATGTATGTGTGCTTGCATGTGTGTATGTGTGTGAATGTGTGAAAAAGGCAAGACAATGTATCATGCAAAGTATTAGTGAGGATGATTTAAAATTTTCACTTTATATATCCATTGTACCTGGTACTGTGTTACATAAAGATGTTTCCCCACGGGTACATGTTCACTGCTCATATATGTCCCCTCACCCTACTAGATTCCCCTCTCTCTTCCCTGTCCTGTAGTCCCCTTTGTTCCCCTAGACATTTTTCCTTCTTTCATGTTATATACATGTACACAGTTTTACATAGATATGTAAACATCTAGGGACCACGTGAGAAAAAACATGATCTTTGGTTTATGAAACCAGCTTCATTGGCTTAGTTAATGTGATTACAACTGGTTGTATCCATTTTCCATCAAACAATTTAAGTTCCTTTTCCTTTATGGCTGGTAAACATTCTCTTGGGTATATGTGCCACGTTTTTTTTGTTTTGTTTTGGTTTGGTTTGGTTTTGGTTCCTCTGTTGTTGGACACCTAGGTTGGTTAGGAGCTCCCTTCCAACTACGTGTTTCTATAAGACCAACAACTTATCTTCTCAAGTCTCTATGTCCAAGGCTGGTAGTTAAACTGGAGTCCTGAGACTGCTCACTAACTTGTATCTCCACGGAACAAATGGCATCCTAACTTGCTACCTAAACTAAAACCTTAATTTACAAATATGTAGTTACAGTCCTCAAGTTCCAGTGAATCATAGGCGGATATCTGATTATATTGCACAGTGGATATTGGTAACAGAACTTTAACCAATCAGATGCTCAGATGTTGAGAACATAGAACTTTAACCAATCAGATGCTCAGATGTTGGGAACTTAGAACTTAAACCAATCAGATGCTCAGATATTGGGAACATAGAGCTATAGGGCAGTGGGACCATGCTACCAGACAGCATTAGTACTGGCAAGGATGAATGAGCTCAAACCCAGGGAATCTCAGAGATTTGAGAACAACAGGAGTGGAGCTGTTCCCTACCTATCTCAGTACCTGCTCTGGAACATATAACCAGGACCTCCCACTGAGGGGACCATGGGCACGCAGTTACGTAGCATAACACGTGGAGTTCTGCATTCTAATAAGGTATCTAGATAACTTTGAGCCTTCAGCCAATGACTGCCCCTTCCTGGGTATTTCTTCCCACAAGAGGTATATAATCCTTGGTTTACTCTGAATAAAGTGTATATATTCACATTCACCACCAAATAAAACAATATGGACAAGCAAGGATCGTCTGAGATAACAGCTTCATTAATGACTGCCATCGGAAAGGCGCATTAAAGAGCCTCGCCTAAAACTCCCAAGGAAGGCTTTCCCTCCTCCAACCCCTCTGGTACTTTCAGCCTTCACTCCTAACTGGGCTGGATCCTGTCTGTCCTGGGCTCCACCTTCCCCTTCCTGACTGACATGTAGATGCCCTGAGGGTAAACAGCATGGTGGATCCTGTTTCTTGACTTGCCCTCCTGGTAGTATACTGGCAGCACCTGGGTACCCAGAGAGGAGACCGGGAACCACTGTGGACTCTTCATTCTAGACTTCGCTCTACTTCCTCCCAGCAGTCTGCTGGTGGCCAGGCACCCCACCCCCACCCCACCCCACCGCTGTCCATCCCCAGCCCTCACCCTCTACGCTCCACCCTTGGAGAGGCAGAACACAGTAAGACATAGATGCTTTCTCTCTCTCACCTCTCTCTCTCTTTCTCTCTCTCTCTCTCTCTCTCTCTCTCTCTCTGACTCATTCTTTTAGATGGCCTCACACTTGTGAAGCTCCTGACTTTCCTTTCAATGAGGCTGTAAACTTCCATGGTCTTCTAAGTGACCCACGTGCTTTCTGTAGCTCTGCCGCGGAGTGAGTATAAGTGTTAGAGGCGTTTGGCCCGTTGTTTCTCCTCTGAATCACATATTTTTAGATATTGTTCTTTTTCTTCTTAAAAAAAAGGATTGTATATTTCATTACATGTGTGTGTTCATCTGTCTGTGGGTAGGTGTGCATGAGTGTAGATGCTGGAAGAAGCCAGAAGAGCATCTTATCTCCTGGAGCTAGAGTTACAGGTATTGTTAGCTGCCTATCATGGGTGCCGGGAACTAAACCCAGGTCCCCTACAAGTGTGCTACACTGTCTTGACCATTAAGCCATCTCTCCAGCCCTAGTATTATAACATTTTAATGGAACATGAACAGGAGTTGGGACTGTGTATGGGAAGGTAATAGTGAGACAGATGTGATGATTTAAGGGAGGTCCAGAACGCCGCGTTTTCCTGTGTGGTCAGTGTTTATCCATCCTGGAATGAACATGCTATCCATGGTGTTGTTTTCAAGTACAATTGAGGGGCGGATGGGCTGGGTCTAAAGGTGTCAGGGTGTATAATGGACTCCATCCTTAGTACACAGGTTAAGAATAAGTTTTACATGAAAGACGATGCCTTGCGTGTTCCCTTTTGAGTGGACCCTTCTTGCTAGAATGCCCAGCTCCTTACCAGAATGAACTCCGATGCGAATCCACACTGGGAGGCCAGGAAGGTGCTCCAACTCAAAAGTCCCTATGAAGCTGAGGATGTCCAAGGCCATCTTGGAAATGTCTACTGCATGCCGGTTACCGTTTCTCATAGGCAGACCGCTGGCCACCACGTAGGCATCGCCGATGGTTTCTACCTGTGGAAACACACTCTCATCAGCAGCTCTGCATCATGGGAGATGGAATCGAACAGAATCCTTCACTGAAGGCACATATGAGTAAGGGGTGGGAGCTGAGAATGAGCACAGTCCTGTTCACCTCGTTCAGGGCCCTTCCTATGACAATTTCTCTAGTCTTCCTTCCTTCCTTCCTTCCTTCCTTCCTTCCTTCCTTCCTTCCTTCCTTCCTTTCTTTCTTTCTTTCCTTAGTAGTCTAGTTAACTGGATAACAAAACAACTATGGAAGATTTTAGCCATAAAGAAGAATTTTATTGTTAGATTGTGCAGATGAAGTGTCTACACATTGTAGACAGCTCTGTAAGTGTTCAAATAACCTCTCTATGGGGCTGGGCACATGGCTCCATGATTGAGGACCCCTCCTGCTCTTGCAGGAGAGCACAGTGCATGCTTGCATTCACTCATCGGCTCACACCCATTTGCAACTTCAGCTTCAGGGGATCAGATGTCCCTGTGGGCACCTGCATGTAACTAGTGCAGACAAGGAGATGTACACGCCCATACATTTCACAATGACAATTAAAGTTAAATAATGAAATAACCTGACCAATCCTATATGATTTTAGTAATATACCAAATTACCAGAATAAACTTTAGTGATTATTGCTTTCAACATAGTATTTTGCCAAGAGTAATTATAGGTTCCTTCAAGAATTAAGCATTTTTATGGCCTTGTGCAGTGTTTGCTGTAACTCCACTGTCTGCGCTTCATTTATGGTCAGCTAACATGCTACCCATGGCTTTGCGGGGGATTTGAAACACTGTCGTTTCCTCTTTATTTGTCATCCTAAATGTATCTGTGCTGTAATTTGTTCTTTCTGGGCTACTTCTTAGGGTAATTTTGACATCTGACCTTTTGGAATTCTTCTACTTCTCTTCCGTTTGAGCTTGGATTCAACCACCACTTCAGTGAATGTTAAAGACTGATTGGTTGATTGGCTTTTACATGCAGGTTTGTATCTGCCTGTGTGTGGGTTTGTGCACATAAGTGCAGGTGTCTGCGGAAACCAGAAGAGGAATAACAGATTCCCTTGGAGCTAGAGTTACAGGCAGTTCTGAGCCCCCATGACTTGGATGCTAGAATTCAACACTGATAGAATAGGAAGCTTTCTTAACCAGCCTCTTGTCATATGCTAAGAAGGGGAGGAAAGGAGTTATGACGGGGCAATTGTGACAGGCTCTGGTGGCCTTGGGCCTCTCAACTGTCACAGCCTGAGGGTTGGAGCAGGTACCTTGTAGACATCATGGTGATCCACAATCTGGTCAAAGCTCTTGTAGATGTCATTGAGCATGTCCACCACCTCCATGGGCGTGCTGTACTTGCAGATGGTGGTGAAGCCCACAATGTCACTGAAGTAGATTGTGACTTCTTCGTACAGCTCTGGCTCCACAATGCCTTTCTCCTTCAGTGACTTTACCACCAGCCTAGACAAGGAAGGGGGAAACGACTTTTAACCTCGGTAGAGTTTTCTCGCCTTGCAGTTTAGATTGTAGCAACTGGTAACAGGATTGAAAATGTGAGATTTCTAATGAATTACAGTGAGTGTACAGGAAGCAAAACCAACAGATTTCCTATGTTGTGTGTTTGACTCCACTTGCCGTGTGTGTGTGTGTGTGTGTGTGTGTGTGTGTGTATTTGAACTTGGATGAATATAAGCATTTTCAACATTAACTTAGATTAGTAATATTTATAAACTTACAATTCTATCACCTGTATAACTCTAATGCCTATATGTGTGCATTCATAATCTCTCCACTGATAATCTATTTCAGACAAACATAGCACTAGATTCAGAAACCTTAATGTCAAGTGTGTCACTGATGTAAGAAATTGACCCTAAGGCTATGGGCACTTCCCTTCTCACCAAACTCAGCAGTTCTGCCCCTGTCAGATACTTTAATATCACGCCAAAAAATGATGCATCAACATTAATTTTAACATACTTAAATCAGAATGTATTGGATATTTTGAACCAGATTCGGGTCCTTTAAGGAGCAAAATCAACCACTCCATAAGTAAGTTGCAACCACAGCAAAGGATGCCAAAGAGATGTTGCTAAGAAAACCTCACTGAAGGGATGGAAGGAGCAGCTTCTCAGAGCAAGTCCACCTGAGCGAACTGGGACTTCCTTTAGGGGACAAAGTGCCTGCCCCATGGAGGAAGCATTCCAGGACTGACTGGAGTTGGGGAGTCTCTGCTGTTGTTGGGGTCATTTTTTGAAGGGAGCCTGAGTAGAGATATGGAAGACTCAGTATCAGAACCTAGACACTGGGAGGTGTGACAGGAGTCGACGAAAACAAAGCTCTCATTTTACTTTATTGTGTACAGTGTTTGCTTAAATGTGTATATATGTACTGCAAGTGTTCCTGGTACCTGCGGAGGCCAGAAGAGGGCACCCTTGAGGCTGGAGCGAAAGATGGTTGTGAGCTACCATGTGAGTGCTACGGGTGCACTTTGCACGAGCAGCAAATGCTCCTAATTGCTGAGCCACGTCTCCAGTCCCTAAACCCTTCATTTTTTATATAGGTAAGAAGACAAGCGGTTGAAAAGGAAGTGGAAATTTCCTATGATCCCATGTCCCACTGTGGACAGAGCTATTACTAGAACTGAGCAGCAACGTCTGCCTGTCCTGTGCATCACAAGCCCTCTGCAAGCCGAGCCATGTTCAGGGAGATGGAGAAGATTTGGAGGTGACACTAACAACTTCAGAACCCCTGGGATCATCCAGAAAACCCATGGACAATCAGTCACAAGGGTCAGGAACACACGGAGACATTCCAATGCTTGGAGGAAAGTCTTTTCAAGTGTAGTAACACAATGTAGGGACCTTTGCCAAATAACCCTTGATGTGGCTGGTTAGGCTATGATGCCACACTGTGTGTAACTGACACACTGTGTGTGTAACATGCGGAGTGTTGTGGGGGTTGCAGAAACATAATGATTACACTAGGGTTTCTGCCAGTCTGTCCTTTCTATGTCAATATTGAAGAAGGTAAAGAACCTTGAAAACCATGTACTTCTCAGGAAAACTAGGTAAGAGAAGGAAAGAGAACGTCAGGTGGCGAGCATGGGTAGCAGGCTGCTCAGGTCACAGAATTTGAATACAAATTAGATATCTTGGTTTTCTCACAAGAGGAAAACCCATTTACAGTTTCCTAATCTCCTGGGTACTGTTCAATAAACACTGATGGTTCCTACACACACTCTTCAGTGCTGCTATAAATGTTGCTTTTTGGTTCTTCTGGACAACAGCCACTTAATGTTATTTTGCAAACATGAAGTTTTCATAAAGATAAGATATATTTTTCTAGAGCTGTAGCAAAGCCTGTCTTCAACCACCTAGCAGGATTATTTGCCACTGGGACAGGAGAAATGGCTCAGCCATTAAGAGTGCTTGCTGCTTTTGCAGAGGACCCGGATTTCATCACAGATCCCATATCAGGGAGCTCACAACCACATATGACTCTAGCTTGGCAGCTCTGCTGGCCTCCACAGGCAACCACGCTTGAATATATACAGGCACTCGTGCTCACACACACACACACACACACACACACACACACACACGCACGCACGCACGCATGCACACATGCATGCATGCACGCACGTGCACGTACACATGCCCACACACATGCGCACACAATCATGAACCAAGTTTGTGAAAACTTGAGGTGCGGAGGCAGCTGTTTCAACCCACTGACATGACGCTGTGGGCTCCTCTGATGGTGAAGTCCTGGGATAATCGCCAAGCAGTCATGGCATCATGTTTGTCAACGAGGCCTTACTGTCCAGGCAATGAATTCTGCATGACATAGTGAGTTTATGTGGCTCAGGCAACACACACCCTCTTTGACATCGAGGCAGGTGGTTGTAGTGTATTTCCAGAATGCTCTCCTAGTTTGTGTGTGTGAGCAGGAAGGCTCAGGGTCCCAATTAGGCTTTTCCTAGTCCCAGAGACTGAATGGGGCATGTGTGTGTCCCCTATCGCTTTGCCCTGGTTTATAGAGAAGAAACTACTTTTTATTTGGAAAATAGTCTTTAGTACAGATGAGGGGTGGATCTGGGAGAAGTTGAGGGAACAGTAGAAGAACTGGAGAAGACACAGTTACTGTGTATACCACAGCTTGAATATCATAAGCAAGTGTAGGCTTCTTACCTGCTACCCAAGATACTGAAGGAAGATGGGGGACAGGCTGGATCATTTCGGTCTCCCCTCTAGGACTGCTCATTGATAGTAGTTGGTGGAAGCAAGCTTTGAAGTTAGGTCTTACTGAGCTCAGTTTCCATGATTTTATCAGAGCTAGGCTACCTAGCTTATCTTACACTCAATTAACAGCTTGTCACACCTTAACAGGAAGAGACCATAGCGTCTTGCCTGTACAAAGCCATGGGCCAAACCATCACGTTGTGATTCCTTGTTTATCTTAATATTCCTTGGGAACTTATTTGAATGGCAGTGTTGGGAAAACATTAAACTCTTTGGGGATTTCAGTATTAATGTCCTTTCTCTTCTATGCTGACCATGTTACATAAAGTTCTCTCATAGATGACCTGGTGGTGAGACACCCGGTGAGCATCACCCACCTCCTCTCCCAAGGACAACTTCTAGTTCTTATGACTTGGACTTTGCTTGTGATGTCAAGAAGAAAAGCAAAGACACCCACACCTAATGTCCGGAAGCCTCCCAGGTCACACAGCACAGGCAGACTTTGGTTTCCATTCTGAGACTGAGGACAGACAGACAGCAACTTGCCTGAAGGCTAAATGTAGGCTTGATGAGGTATTAGAACTCACAGCCCTCTGCTCAGTCCATAATTCTCACAGTAGCTGCTTTAGGAACTCAGAGTGAAATCAGGAGGTCCAGCAAGGCATCTTTAACCCTGAATGGTCTATAAAAGGAAACCATCCTATACTGTCCTAAACAAACAAAAACCCAAACCAAATCCAGAACAAAACCAGCAACAGTGAGAGGCAGGCATGTTGAAGGTTTCAGTTGGGAGCAAGGTGCCTAGCTGTGGAATCATGGGAAGCCATATTTGCAGAAGACTCGCCTTACCGTGGGAGCAGCATAAAGTTAAGGTGGTCAGCCCTGTCCCTCTCGGCCTTGTACAGCTGGGTCCTTTCCTCCACCAGATGTTCCAGGTTTCGAGAATACAGCTGTAGACGTCGGATCAAGGTGTCCATATAAGACTCATTTTTTTGGTCATGAAAAAGGCTGCAGGTGGTAACAGACAAAGAGTTTTTACATATCACAGGGAAGGGGCATGTGGGGTCTCAAGGTGTTATGTATATTAAATACAATGCTTATAGCATGCAAAGACATGGAGGAAATCTCTGAGATGCCACGGCCATTCTGTCATTATGATTACATCATTGACAATTTCCCACTTCTGCCCTCAGAAGGAGATGGCTTGCTGTGTATGAGTGTGTGTGTGTGTGTGTGTTTGACTGTGTATGTGTCTGTGTATAACTGTGTGTGTCTCTGTCTCTCTCTCTCACCAGGGGGGTGGGTAGGGAGACATGGTATGAGTTTGGAGGATGTGTGAGGTGTGAGGACAACTTTGTTGTTTTGGGTATGAACTCAGATGACTAGTCTTATTGATATTTCAACAGTCTCAAGAGACAGAATTTTTTTTTTTTGATTTTTCATTTTTTGGTTTTTCAAGACAGGGTTTCTCTGGAGACAGAATTTTTTATAACAAGCTCCAAAGGGATTCTTACTTGGCCTCACCAGTAAAGGTTAGCTAGGCAGAATGGGATCAGAAGCAAGCTCAGGGGAGATGAGATATTATTTTTTTCCAAACAAATGGATTCAATTAAAAGTTTCCCCATCTTAACTGTGAATCTTCACCACCTAGGGAACTGTTAAAACTCCCAGGGCTACGTTATACCTCAGACCAGTTACATTAAATGTTCTAGAGCAGAAATAAGGTGCCAGTGTTTCTTAAAGCTCCTCGGGCAATTTCAAATGTACAGCCATGTTTGAGACCCACCAGAGTCTAGGGTAAAGACCAGAGGTCCATGATCTCTATGAAAGTCCCTGTCATTGGTACTGCACAGTCCCGTCTGACCTTGGTGACAGCCAGGGAAGGAGTGGAAAGGCGGGGACTGAATCTGTTGTTATTTCCTGCTCTAACAGTGGGCAGTTCTGTCAATCAGACCATCAGCTCATCAGCTTCAGCTCCTGTCTCTGCCTTGGCTTCTCGCCTCAGCAGGTATCTGAAACTTAGGACCTAATGACACCTCCAGAAAGTCAGAGATGGAAGGAAGGCTAGAAACCATCCAGCTCACTTCAGTTTCATGAATGAAGAAGTTGGTAACCTGTGACGGGAGGTGATTTGCCCTCTGTCTCCAGCAAGCCAGCACCGTGCCTTTCTCGGTGCCTGGTCTCCAAGCTCTCCAGCCACTGTCCCTTTCGCATCTGTAGTGTGTTATCTATAAGCACGCGGCATCTAGGACTTGGTATCACTGGATAACAGAATGTAACACTCATCTTGAACATGAATGCTATTCTGATTCAGAAAACAAATCTAAAGTGCCTAGGGCCACAGCTAGCGATTTTAGAGATCTTCAAAAGCTTGCTGGCCTTGGGGGCTGGAGAGATGGTTCATCAGAGCCTTCTCTGCTTTACCAGAGACCCTGATTCACCTCCTAGGACCTATGTCAGGTGACTTACAGTCTCCTTAGTCAAGTTCAGGTCTAGGGGATCTGGGTGCCTGTACACACGTGCACAAACCCACACATATACAAATAATTAAAAATAAAAGCTAAAAGGTCAAATAACCTAGAAAGGCAGGCCTATCAGAATTACACCAGACTTCTCACCTGAGATGATGAAAGCCAGAAGATCCTGGGCAGATCTCATACAGACCCTAAGAGAACACAAATGCCAGCCCAGACTACTATACCCAGCAAAACTCTCAATTACCATAGATGGAGAAAAGAAGATATTCCATGATAAAATCAAATTTACACAATATCTTTCCACAAATCCAGCCCTACAAAGGATAATAGATGGAAAACGCCAACATGAGGAGGGAAACTATACCCTAGAAAAAGCAAGAAAGTAATATTCTTCCAACAAACCCAAAAGAAAGTAACCACACAAACATAAAAAGAGCATCAAAAATAACAGGAAGCAACAATCACTATTCCTTAATATCTTATAACATCAATGGACTCAATTCCTCAACAAAAACATAGACAAATAAATATTTTTCATGTAAATCTTAAATTTTATCAGAAAATGTTTGTGATTCCTCTTTCAATTTAGTAATTTTTTTTGTTGTTTTTTTTTTTTTTTTTGGTTTTTCGAGACAGGGTTTCTCTGTGTAGCCCTGGCTGTCCTGAAACTCGCTCTGTAGACCAGGCTGGCCTCGAACTCAGAAATCCACCTGCCTCTGCCTCCCAAGTGCTGGGTAGTAATGGTTTTTATGTCTACCATTTTAATTGTATTATTTTCCATGATAATATTTAGTTTTAACATTTTTTCTATATATTTCTTCAATTTTATCAGAAATATTTTCCTTGTAGATCTTTAATTTTATCAGAAAATGTTTATAATTCCACTTTCAATCAACTTAGAAATATTTTTATGCCTACCATTTTATCTATAATTTTCCATGATAATCTTCAATTTTAAAGTTATTTTATATTTTTCTACAATTTTATTAGAAATATTTCCCATGTAGATCTTCAATTCTGTCATAAAATGTTTCTAATTCCTTTTTCAATTAATTTAGCAATGTTTTTATGTCTACCATTTTACTCTTTAATTTTCCATGAACATTGTCAATCTTAATGTGTTTTTCTATATGCTCCTTCAATTTTGTCAGAAACATTTTCCATGTAAATCTTTAATTTTATCATAAAATGCTTTTACTTCCTTTTTCATTAAAAAATAAAAAAGAGTTATTATATAAGCTAGATCTTAAAAATATTAAGAACTTTCTAATGTTAAGAACTATCCATCTGGGTCTGGAGAGACGGCTCAGCGGTTAAGAGCACTGGCTGCTCTTCCAGAGGACCTGGGTTTGATTCCCAGCACCCTTGTGGCAGCTCACAACTGTCTGTAACTTCAGTCCCAGGGTCAGGTGCCTTTTCTGGCCTCTGTGAGCACTGAATGCATACTGTACAGACATGCATGCAAGAAAAACACCCATTATTATATATAATTTTTATATAATAAATAAATATATAATTTTATATATAATAAATAATATATTACATATATCACATATTATTTATTATCTATAAAATAATTAAAATTTAAAACACAATTACCCCGGGCATTATAGAATCCCAGGACCCAGGTCAGACTTCCAGAAGGGTCTGGAAATTGTACATTGAATTAAAATTTGTTTCATACAATGTATTTAACCATGTTTTCCCCCCCCCATTAATTCCTCCCAAATCCTCCCTACCTCCTCATGTACCCCAACTTTTAGGCTCTCTTAGAAACTGTATCTTTTTTTCAGACTTATTAACTTGTGTGTGTGTGTGTGTGTGTGTGTGTGTGTACTGGAGGAACACTGCTCCTGAATGCAGCTGCCCAGGGAAGCCAGAAGCATCCTATCCCTTGGAGCTGGAGTCACAGGCAGTTGTGATTTTCCTGATGTGGGCTATAGGAACCAAACTTGTGTCCTCTGCAAGAGCAGCGCGAGTCTTAACTGATGAACCATCTTTCTTGCCTCTGGAAACTATTTTTAATCATTAAAAAAGTGTGATTTATTATGATGTATTTTGTCCTTGAGTGGTTAACTTTATAAGAGAGCATGTCCCTGAGAAGTGGTCTTTTTCTCTCTGAATCATTTGCATTTTACATGACAGGTGTTGGTTATAGCCCGAGAATTTTATTGGCACAAACGTTTTCATTCTTCGGTAGCACTAAATATCAACCATCCAACCATTGTTAAAGAATCCAAAATTAGGAGGAAAAATAAAAATGTCAGCAATACCCAAATATCTTGGCTAGTGTGCTCTCGATTTTCTTGAAATCTGGCCTCTTTTCTGGATCCTCCTCCCAACAGCTTTTGACAAGTAGATAGACCTGTAAAGAGAAAGTGGGTGGGGCTTATTAGAAAGACCTGTAAAGTTAAGTGGGCGGGGCTTGTTGGAAAGACCTGTAAAGACGAAGTGGGCGGGGCTTATTAGATAGACCTGCAAAGATGAAGTGGGCGGGACTTAGCTTAGGGGTAGGGGTGGGGTGGGGGTTGCTACATTCCAGGATCACAAGGCTCTGCCACAACGACTATGAGAACCAGTCTCCAGCTCTCTCCCTTTCATGTGGTAGACTCCGCCACCACTGACCTTACCACACCCAGTCTTTGGAGTGCAGTTCCTTAAAATGTGGTAGCAATTTGAATGAGGCTGGGCTTATGGAAGAGATTAAAGGCTCTACAAGAACATATGGTGTTTATGTGTCAGGGAGGGTAAAAAATAATGAGGCTCAGACTGGGAAGATGGCTTAGCAGGTTAGTGTACACACACGCACACACACATGCACACACTGTAATAAACAAAAACTAATGTGCCTCAACAGAAACAAAGCAAGTGGGTCTATGTAAGAAGAAAGCGTGATGGTTTGTTAATCTCAACTGCAGCGGGGAGTCACTCCCCTGAGGACCACACAGGAAACTTCTTGTCTTCAGGCCCCACCCCAAGGCAGTAAGTAATTTGTGAACACAGATGTGTGTTCTGAATTTTACATGGGCAAAGGGCAATTGTGCTTATGTTATAAGTTTCCCACATGACAGGGGTGCACGGCTGTAATGGAGAAGTGGCTCGGAGAGAAGGGAGGGGAGAGGAGAGGAGGTAGAAGGACTGGTCACCTTACCTGCCACCATATTTGTGACTTGACCCCAAAGGGAAGTTGCCGCCATTTATTTAAACAAAGTTTGCTCTTCACTGTGGTTAGAAACAAGGTGGTAAGTGATTCGGTACAGGATTCCTCTCCTTGGATTTTATTCGAGTGGTTCCTGGGAGGGAACTAAGGCCACAGCTGCCTCTGGGTGATGCCCCTGCCTCAGCATGGGCCACACCTCTGAGGAGCAAAGGGGGCACTGTTGAGGGACTGGTTTTTAGGCTTGTTTTCTACTGGGACCAGTTACTGGGGCGGGAAATCTTTGCCTAGTTTCCAGTTGCAGAATCATTCAGCAACAGCGATGAATTGTGGGTATTGCTTTGGTGAAAAAGACTCTAATCATCGGTATAAGCCATCAGCCCTGTCTGTTCTTCCGTGGTGTAGATCCCATTAACTACAGGTTGAAAAGGTTCAGGTAAAAACTAAGCCTGTACCGAACACATACAATATTATACAACATGACAATAAGTCTCCATAGGATTTATTGTATAAACCCATAAGTAACGCGGAGGTGGTTTAAAGCATCCTGGAGGTTGTAGGTAGATTATATGCAAATGCCACACCATCTGATGGTAAGGGGCTCTGGCAGGCAAGGACTGGGGAGGTTGGAGGATCCTAGAATCTTTCTCTTCTTACTGGGGATGACTGAACCAATCTGATGATGTGGGGGAGGTGGGGGGGCGGAGTCCAGAAGAACAGGAGAAAGGGAAGTGAGAAACTGCGGTAGGGGTGGGAGCGGTTACCTCAGCAGCTGGGTCCTCATCATGTCCCTTCACCCTTCTCCTATGCCCTCCCCTCTCTCTCAATCCTACCCCACCCCTTCCTTTCATCATTTTCTCTCTCCTCCACTTTCTTTAATTTATAATGGGGTTCACTATGTAACCCACACTGTCTTCAAACTCAAAGTCCTTCTGCCCAGCCTCTTCAGAGCTGGGATTAAAGGTATGAGTCACCATGCCTGACTTCTAAAGGTCTTCTTGAAGGACTGTTAAATGTTTCCTCTGAGTTTCTATAATGAAGCATACTGTTCTTCCTTCCTTCCTTCCTCCCCCCTCTCTTTCTCTCTTTCTTTCTTTCTTTCTTTCTTCTTATTTAATGTATATGAGTACACCATTGCTCTCTTCAGACACACCAGAAGAGAGCATCAGATCCCATTATAGATGGTTGTGAGCCACCATGTGGTAGCTGGGAATCAAACTCAGGACCTCTGGAAGGGCAGTTGATGCTCTTAACCACTGAGCCATCTCTCCAGCCCCCTCTTCCTTCGTTCCTTCGTTCCTTCCTTCCTTCCTTCCTTCTTTCCTCCCTCCCTCCCTCCTTCCCTCCCTCCCTCCCTCTCCCTCCCCCCTCTCTCCTCCCTCCCTTCCTTTCTTCCTTTCTTCTTTCTTTTCTTTTCCTTCCATTTTTTTTTTGAGTCAAGGTCTCATGTAGCCCATGTTGGCTTCTAACTCGCTATGTAGCTGAGGATGGCTTTGAACTCCTGTCTTGTCTCTACCTGTCAACTGCAGGGATTACAGGCATGTGCCACCACACCTAGCTTAGTACATTTTGAAGTAGAATTTTTAAAACAAAACACACTTTTAGTCCTAGCTATTAAATCAGTTGTGTCGGAATATTACCTTCATCTCCTTATCTGTGCAGGTGAGGTTTTGCTGTTTTGTAAATGAGACAAAGTCTCATGTACCGGAGGACAGACCATGATATCTGATAATTCTCCCTCTGCCTTCCAAGTGCTGGGACTGAAGATGTATACACCTATAGCTGACTCATATTTCTTTTTAAATCAATAGAACTATTTGCAAGCCTAACACATACATCACATATACCTTGCTCTCAAAAAGGTAGGCTGCGATGTGTGCTTCCACGAGCAGCTCTGCCCTGAGCTGGGGGAGGGGTGAGAACATCTGGTCACAGATCCCTACATCCTCATCTCTGTGTCCTATGACTGTCACCAAAGAGCAGTCCCTCCTTGCCTGGGAGAGAGGATTCCAAGGCTCCCAGTAGAGAGAACTTCAAGTTGGGAGAGTACAGAGCCCGGCACATACTTACCTTTAGATGGAGTCTGTAAGTTATAACAATAACCAGTGATGAAGGAAAACAATCATAGTAATATACTGTTTCCCCCATCACCGCACATGCATTGAGAGCCGTTATTAGGCCAGGGGCTTACTTGGGCTCATCACTCATCTGTAAATCTTTGAGCCTAGGTGCTCACTGAGAGACTAATGGGAGGGGAGAATAGAACAGAGAAAATGGCACAACGTTCTATCATACTGAACAACTTGAAATTTGTAAATTGTTTGTTCTGGAGTTTTCCATTTAGTAATTTTGGACTCCAGTGGTTTCTAGTAACTGAACACACACACACACACACACACACACACACACCTATCAAACATAAGGGGTGATTGTATTTGGCCTTTTCGGATGTGATCAACTGAACACTCTTGAGCGAGGGCAATTGTACGGGGTTACCTGGGTGGGTCCACACGGAGTCACTCATGTTCTAGTCAGAAGAAGAGACAGGAGCAAGTGAGACGAGAGGCAAGAGCATGTGACTCAAGGTGGAGCTCAGAATGGGTGGCTGCAAACCGAGAAAAGCCACCAGAAGCTCGCGAAGGGGAAAGGGGCCACCTCCAAAGACCCTGGAGGCCCCGCAGAGAGGGCTTCCAGAGCTCTCTGTGAGTACGCGTTTGTGTTCCAGCACCGAGTGTGTGGGAAGCTGTACAGCAGACCGACCGATCGCTGAAGACCGGCAAGATCCACTCACCTCCAGCTCCTTTTCATCTGCAGTTTCCAGGAAGAGATCTGGGCGGAAAGGTTTCGTCCCGTATGAATTTTCCACTCTGAAAATCTTCTCTGATTGGATGAGAATAATTGGCATATGAGAAGACGCCCAGTGAAGACTGTTTGCCACAGTCTGAGTTCGTTCACCCCATGATGACGCTTCAGTCCAGTAGGAATGGGAGAGTCTGTACTGGTGTGAATGAGGTGGGAGGAGCCTTCCCCCCACTTACGCCCAGGAGTGGCCTCACTGGTAGACACTAACACAGGGACATCTCAGATTCTCCTACTGTCTACTTCAAGCTTCCCTGGTCCCCTATTCATACCCCGACTCCCAGATCCCCCCAAGCTGACCTCCAAGACAGTCATGAGTTAGGGCCCAGTAAATGCTCAGAAAGTGAAGAACTTTCAATGAGAAGCAACAAAAAAACTAAGTACTGCTTTAAATAAGAATGAAGTGTATGTGCGGCGTCGCTACCTTGTGCTAGTCCCGTTAGTAAGCACATACCTTGCCTTCTGTGGTTGAGAGGAGAACTGGAATACAGGGAAGAATCTTACTGTGTTTGCATTTTTGAGAAGTGTCTAACACAGGCCAGGCTGGCTTTAAAGTATTTAGGAAGCTGAGGATGGCCTTGAACTCCTGATCCTCCTACATCCACCATCCAAATGTTAGGATCACAGGCATGGACCACCAGAGTCAGCAGTGAACACTGATGGGTAATGATGGCACTTGGCTGAGCTCTCCAACACCAAGCCTTTGCAATCCTCATAGAATGCACAACTCAGAGGAGGCCTGATGGGATGTGGGACCAGAGATACGGGACCGGAGAGTCCCGAACGAAGATTGGCTGACTCCGTTCCAGGCCGGGGGAGGTCTAACTCACCGTTCTGATCACGACAGCTCTGCGTGTAGAACGTCTCCTTACGAAGGATGATCTCCTGGGCGATGATAGCAAAGCTATACACGTCTCCCTTCTGAGAGATGGTAGGGAAGCGCAGGTGCTCGGGGGCGGTCCACAGGTCTGTGTGTGAGACACCAACAGGGCAAAGTCAGAGGGAGGCGGGGCTGAAAGTTCAGGTGACAGGCATCTGGGATCAGCAGATCCTGCTGAACCGTGCTAAGGAGGATGGGCTGTGTGTCGCCTGATTGAAAAGCTTTGTTCCTTTGCTTTATGAACCAGTTCAGCACCCGGCAGGTCTTCTATAAGAACTCGCTCATCTTCTTTTATAAGAGGATGGCTGGGTGAGGAAAGCACTTGTACAAACATGAGGACCTGAGGTTGCTGTGAAAGGTATCCTGGTTCCTGGTTGAGATAGGGCTAGAAATCCCAGTAACCCTGCTCCTGGGCACCCGGCTCCTGTCACATAGCTACAGCCCCCACCCCCAGGTCTATGGCCATCAGTCATATAGGAGCAGCACCTCAAGCCCTCCCACATGTAAATAAGGTATCCCTAAGCTCTCAGACCAAGCGAATGGGAAGTACCTGCTGTTAGACCCTGACCCACCTCCAAACTGTATATAAGAATTCTACCCAGAAGGAATAAAGGTGTGAGAGCTACTCTGTCATCTGAGAGCTTCTGTCATAAGAGCTGCAACACTGCCACTTGGGAAGAGATTTGTTCTCTCAAAAATGCCGCCCAAAGCTCCCCACCTTTCCTTGATGGCTAGTGGGCCTCCTGCTGACTCAGCATGCTGACTCAGCATCTTGGAGCAACTGAGGCAGAGACTGAGGTGGAGTCAAAACTCCAGCCTGTGATCTCACTCCCACCTCCTACAAAGTTCAGCTAGATGGTTCTACGTGCTCTTCCCTGCCTAGTTTCTACAAGTCTGGAAGTTCCTTCTGCTTTTTTATTTAGCTCAAGAGGCAGAGCTGAGTATTGACAACAGTGTTCGTGGAAGATACCTGTTTAACCCAGAAAGCATTCGTTGAGGGGCTGGGGAGGTGGCTCGGTATTTAAGAACATTTTCTGTTCTTATCAGTGTCTACATAGCCGCTCACAGCCATCTGTAATCCCAGGTCCAGGGGGACTGGTGCCCTCTTCTGGCCACTGGGGGCACTGCATGCAAATGGTACCAGACGTGCATGCAAGCAAAACACCCTTACCCATAACATACAAACACATTTACTAAAAGAAAAAAGCATTCATTGGCTGACAGAGAGGGTGTGCTGGAGGGAGAGTCAGAGTGTAGCCTGTCTGCTCATCATTTCCTGAACTTTCCAAGTGAGTGAGATAGAAAACAAACAAACAAAACCCAACACAATAAAAAAAAGGAAAAAAAAAAGAAAGACAAAAAAAAGAGGCACAGACCTTTTTTTGGAGGCAGGATGGAATTGCACCCAAAATCCGTGACCTTCACCACCATGCGGCTGTCGACCACGCAGCTGGTGGATTTCAGACGCCCGTGGACTTCGATCTTACTGGAGTGCAGATAGGACATCCCCTGTGATTTTTTTTTTTTGAGAAAGTGGGAAAAAGAGAGACGTCACACGCTTTGGCTGAGTGACCACTTGAAAGAAAGGACATTTTGAATCTATTTCTCTGTACTGTCCAATTTTAAATCCAGTGCTGCGAACCTCGCTTTAAGGGTGTCGTGAAAACCTTAGTGCTCTCGAGGCTCAGCTCTATTACAAGAAGAAAAAGGAAGCTGAGTGCAAACTACGGCTGAGTAGCCATGTACCGTACAAGACAGGGCTGTGTGGTTACGCCTGTGGGAATGTGGGAAGGTCAGAGGTCAGCCTCTGGCTGTGTTGTTATTCGGGCTCTACCCTCCGTGATAGTTTTTTCTCAATTAAATTGGTGTTTATTATTGTTCTTCTGTGTTTGATGTATGTGTGTGCGTGCGTGCATGTCACAGGACACATGGGGTCAGAGGACAACGTTCAGGAGCTGGTCCTCTCTCTCCACTGTGGCTTCTGGGGACAAACTCACTCCGTCAGGCTTGTATGATTTCACCCACGAAGTCATTTGGAAAGCCCCCACCTTGGGTTTTGAGACAGAGCCTTTCACTGGAAACTGAGCTCGCCAGTTAGGCCCGGCTGATTGGTCAGGGAACTTGGAGAATCTGTCTGTTTCTTCCTCCCTACCTAACTCAGGAATCATGTGTGCCACCAGACCTGATACTTTTTAAAAAAACACAAAACAAAAAAACATTGGTTTTGGGATTTGAACTAAGTTCTTCATATTTGAGCAGCAAACACTTTACCCACTGAGCCATCTGGTCAGTCCTGCTTGTATTGTTTGCACCTGATTATTTGGACCTTGGACACGTACACATCTCTAGCTCTCTGCTGTCTTGATCTAAAAACACGGATAAGACTACCTTACATTTGTGAAGTAAATGACTGGACTGAATCGCTTCCTAAAATCTAGTAGATTTGTAAGTTATTTCGTATGGTATTTTATTTGTAACAAATCTATGAGGACGTGTGAGCACACACATTATCTCGTCAAGTCCTGCATACGACGTATCTACCATGGCTGCCGTTGTACCAAGGACACCAGCGTGGATGGTGCCCAGTTACTATTTCATTTTCATGAATGTTTCTGTGCTCATGTGTCTCTTACCTTAGCGATGTCATTTAAGACCGAGATCTTAAACTCCCAGTCCATGAACGTGCCATCGGGGTAGGAAATCGTGTCATTTAACACTTCCTGAACAGGGGAGAAAAACACACGCATAAGGAGAAGGATGACATACCGCAGGGGAAGCTAGTCAGGAGAGATTGTGAGCCTGGTTATTCAGTCAGGAGGCTGCTGAGTCAGGAACAAACTGACACCCTCCTTTTATGTTCGCCTACCGTCACGGGTTGTCTGACTGAGCTACTGTCTGAGCAGTGTGACTATCGTAAGATGTCCTCACACAAGAGCCAGGGACCTTCAAAGTCCAGGCCACAGGGCACAAAGCCTGTAAAACACAGATGTGCTTTAGTGCAGAGTGGTATTCTCCCTTACACTCTGATACAGATACACACAGGCACAGACAAACACAGACACACTTTCTCTGTCTCTGTCTGTCTCTGTCTCTCTGTCTCTGCCTCTGTCTGTCTGTCTGTCTGTCTCTCTCTCTCTCTCTCTCTCTCTCTGTGTGTGTGTGTCTGTCTGTCTGTCTGTCTGTCTCTTTCTCTCTTTCCTCTCAAGGTCTTGCTCCTAGGCCTGCAAGGAGGACAAATCAAGTATAATCAAAATGACTCAGAAGTCTTAAACAAGAGAATTTCTGCCAATTTGAGGTCAACCTGGGCTATGTAGTAAGACCCTGTCTGAAGAAAGAAAAAAGGAAAAGAAAGAGAGGAAAGGAAAAAGGAAAAAGATGAGATGTATCATGTCACTGGCTACAGTATAGTAACCTGAAATGATGATAAAGCAAATTATACAGTAAATATATAAACAAGAAACATAACTACTATCAAATATGTACTGTACTTAGGAGATGGAGGCAGGAGGGCCAGAACTTCAAGGGCAGCCTGGACTACATAGTCAGTTTGAGGTCAGCCTGGGCTAAGAGATCTGTCTCAAAACCTCCAAACAAACAAGACAGGCATGGGGTGGATTTCATCATCAGGTAGGATAAAAAGACAGCTGGAGACTGGCCATGGGGAACCTGATTGAGAAGTATCTGCCCTGCCTACTCCATCTCATGAAGACTGGATAGATGTATTTGTTTTTATATGTTTTAGAACATCTTGTTCTGAGGCAGGCTCCCCCTTGGTAGTCCACAAGACCTGAAGGTCCCTATGTAGATGGCACACAGCACATAGGCAGAACTCCCGGTGAGGCCTTGAAGTTGTGGTTCTCCCTTGTCTGCCTCCTGAGAGCTGGGATTTCAGGTGATGCTGTCATGGGGCCGGACCAGTGTTTTTAAGCAGGGAGTCGCTCCTGGGAATTCCACCATTAGGCTCCTGTCTCCACCTGCCTTAATTACTTCAATTGGTGTAATTGCTCCGTGTTAAGTCTGCTAAGATCTCTTAAGAGAGCTCTGGGCTTTCCTAGGAACTGGAGGAGCTAAGGCCTTGAACTAATCTAACATTGGGGTGGTTCTTATAAAGATACAAGGTTTTGTTAAACCAGTAAGCAACTGTTTTCAGTATAACTCAGAGCAGAATATTAACTGATAACAATTGTCCTTATTTTAAGGGGAAAAAACTGACTGGAGTCTTGCCCACCCTAGCCTGTTCTCACCTGCCAGCGCAACTCTGTTTTGAATACAAAAAGTATACATGTGTCTTTTATAAAACATGAACAAAATTTGTGAATATCAAAAGGTAGGAAAGAAAACCACGGCTGGGTGCAGCGCCTGATCTAGTCTCTCATTCCAGTATTTCCTTTTTTATTCTTTAATGCACATTCGTAGAAGGCACATGGTCCTGCTCTAGAAAATCCTATTTGCAGGCTTGTGTGCTATTTCCTGGGATGTTTTAATATTTCTCTCCTTTAAAGGTTGGGGAGAGTTATCATTAGGAATGTTTGTTCATTTTCCCAGTATCGATTAAAGTGATCACTTTCAGGCCCAATGACATGATCATCTGGAGGATGAGGGGACGGTAGCTTGAGTAAACCACTTCCCTGTGAGTGTGAGGATGGGGCTCAGATGCCTAACACCAGCACAAATGTCAGGCAGCCACAGTCGCCTCCTGTAATCCTAGCGCGGGGAGGCAGAGGCAGCCTGGAGCAGAAGTCAGCTGTCCTGTTGAGATCTCCAGACTCTGGTTCAAGAGAGAGACCGTCCCTCAATATATAAGGTAGGGACGTCAAGGAAGATACCTGGCATCATGCTTTGACCTCCATGCTTGTGCATGTGTGTGCGAGCACACATATACACATATGCACACACACACACACACACACACACACTCATACACACTCACACACACATACACACTCACACATACACTAACACACACTCACATACTCACACATTCACACACACTCATACACACACACACATACACACTCACACATACACTAACACACACTCACATACTCACACACATACTCACACACTCATACACACACACACACACACTCACACTCACACACTCACACACACACACACACTCACACACACACACTCACACACACACACACTAACACACACTCACATACTCACACACACACTCACACACACACACACTCACACACACACACACTCACACACTCACACACACACACACACACACTCACACACACTCATACACACATACACACTCACACACACACACACTCACACACTCACACACACACACACACACACACTCACACACACACACACTCACACTCACACACACACACACACACACACTCACACACACTCATACACACACACACGGATCATATTGTTCTATCACCTTTGCTATTACGCATCAACATGTTTTTACTAAACAGAACTAACCAAATTCTATTGTTTGCGTCTGATTTTGGGATACAGCTAGTTTAATACTGTGGTATTGTGTTGGTATTTCTCCATGTACAATCCTAACCATCGGTTGTAGTCAGTCACACAATCAGCCTTAACGCGAGCCTTGTGAAGTGTTCAGTGAGTCTGGAGGGTGTTGGTTTTTGTTTAACTTTCAAACACTCTTTATATCGACAATAGGAATTAGTTGCTGAAGTTTAGAAGAACTAAGCTCTTTAAACGCAGCACAGCCTGCGCTGACAATTCTCCGCAGATCTCTACAGCCTCCTGAGTGCTGCTGGTACCTGCCCCTCCCCCATCTCCATGTTTGCTGTTTAGAATCAGGGCTGACAGGAAGGCTCAGTGGATAAAGCTGCTGCTTCCAAGCTTGGTTGTCAGGCTATAGGTTATACAAAACACCGACTTGCTTATTTTGTGTGCATTTGGTGGGAGTGCATTGCTACAGCGCTCTCCTAGAGTTCAGACAACTTCCATTCTCAGAAAACTCAGTTCTCTACTTCTACCACACGGGCTCTAGGAGACTGAACTCAGATCATCAGGCTTGGTGGCAAGTACCTCAACGCAATTGGCTCTGAAGGAGTCCGGGAGCAGAGGGATCACTGGCTTGGGCTAGAGTCCGTTCAAGTCTGCTTAGCATCAGTATAGTGCCCTCTGCTCTCAAGGTATCCTGACAACCTTACCCAGGGTATCAGAAAGCCCAGCACATCAGAGCGTCAGAGCACACGCCCAGGCGCTGGGCAAAGTCAGGAGAAGATCCTGCAGCCCTTGTCCTGGATTCCAGCCTGTTCTTGCCTTTTCTGAGTCCTATCTCCGACACCTGGCCCTATTCTTTGTATAATGACTGTGTCCCCTTCAGAGCGCTTGACAATTCCAGGGGTCAGCTTGATGGTTAGTTCTTCTGTGAACATAGCTCAGCCCCTCTTACTTCCCTTGGGGTTCTGGAACTGCTTATCCAGAACACCTGAGCCCACCTGCTGCCCTGAGTCACCATGCAGGCGGCACGGTGGGGGTGGGGGAGGCGAGTGGGGCAGGACAGGTCATCTGATGCTGTTAGAGCATCTGTCTTTCGTGCTTTTCGCCCAAAAGCAAGTGAGTGATGTGAATCGAGTTTCTAAGCGCTCCCTCATTCACCCTCTACTTTTGCTCCTATGTCTGTTCTGCCCCTCCCAATACCTTGCTAGCAATGACGTCATAGGACTGACCGATGTAATCTGATGGCTCTGATCAGTTTCATTGAATAAAACTCTTGGTTTTTCTTTTATGTCTGAGCATTTTTGCTTGCATGTGCGGTGCCCACAGAGACCAGAAGGGGTGCTAGAACCCCTGGAACTGGAGTTGCAGGTGACCCACTGAGCCATATCTCCAGCATGGTTTTTCCTTTTTCATGTAGCGACCACTTAGGTCATAGGAAGTGACCGTGGTGCCTTACCCGGAGGGATCCTCTCTCACAGTATTCAATCACCCCGAAGATTCTGGTGTCTAGCTTCACAGTGCCGTAGAACTTGGTCAGGTTGTAGTAGTCAGACTGCAGTAACTAGAACAGGAGACTAGGCTGTTTATAAAGCGAAGGTGCAGGGTGGGAGGGGCGGGGGTGCAGTGTGATGTCCCTGTAACGACTGAATGCAACACCCGTCCCCACTCCTTCCCACATATGTTACATCCTACTCAACCACATTGAATACAATGTTAACTACTTTCAAATAAAACCAGGGTTGTGTCATACAACACATAGACCTCACTCCCCAGAGTCTCATGGTAAATGGTCAACAAGCCAAGTGGCCCTTTCCTTGCCTGGCGGGGGGTGGGGGGAGGGATTTTCTGTTGGCTGCAGCACCACTGGGGACCTCAGCGTTTGGATGAAAGTGGTTTTGAGGCGTGCGTGCGTGCGTGCGTGCGTGCATGCGTGCGGGCAGCACACGGGGCACATACCTTGTTCAGTTCTATCTTCTGCTTCTCACTGAAGTTACCGTCACTGTGCTTGAGGTCTTTCAGAATCACCTTCTGCCAAGATCAATCGAGAAGGGGGGGACTTGTTGTAGCACAAGTCTTTCCATGGACAGACAGTCTCCAATAAACCGTGCGATCCATTATGTGCATGCTATGGAAATCTGCTTGTGAAGGTGGGGGCCCATTACATTGTAAACGTCCTGGAACACTCGCAGTGTTTGACTGAGGCTTGTATCTATAATGTCTACTAACTGGGGTGCAGTAGGCTGGAGGTGGAACGTTTCTTGTGGAATGACCAGGAGAAATGGAAGGAAGGGAGGGAGGGAGAGAAGGAGAGAGGAAGGAAGAAAATGAGGAAGAGTGGGAAGGGGAACAAGGAAGGAAGGGTGGAGGCCTCCCTGACAGGGATTCGTGGGGAATCTAAGGGCTGCCCCGAGGGAGTGGAACTGCACATCTCCTTCACGTTCCCCTCATCTCGCGTGTCATTTGTTCTTCCGTGTCCCCAGACTCTGGAGCAGAGCTCTGCCTTCTGTGCGGAACCCTGAGTGGCCTCTGGCAGCTTCCTGGGTGCTTCTACCTTTGCATTGTCAAGGTCAGGGGCCAGGACACCCAGCACACAGGGACAGGGCTCAGAGCACGGGGATGCGTACTGGCTGACAAGGTGGGGGGGGGGGAACTGTCCTAACCAACAGGGTTCAGGACAATGGGGGGGGTGTTGTACTAACTGACAAGGTTCAGGACAGTGGTGGTGGTGGGGGAACTGTCCTAACCAACAGGGTTCAGGACAATGTGGGGGGGGGTGTTGTACTAACTGACAAGGTTCAGGACAGTGGTGGTGGTGGGGGAACTGTCCTAACCAACAAGGTTCAGGACAATGGGGGGGGGTGTTGTACTAACTGACAAGGTTCAGGATGGGGGGCAGGGGAGGCTGTACTAGCCGGCCATGTTCAGTACAGTGGGAAAGTGTACTAACAGAAAGAGCTCAGGACAGTCGGAGACTGTACTAACAGGCAGGGCTCAGGACAGTGGGGAAGGGCTGTACCAACCTTCTTGTCATATTTACACTGTCGCACTCTCTGGATTGTATCTCGTCTCCTGTCATCGTCAATCTGGTGGCGAAAAGAACCATTGCTTCAGAACTTCATATTCATCCCTTCCACTGTCAAAGAAAAGATGCTCTCCCATGGGGTGTGCCTGCTAAGTGTTCAACACCGTGCTGGCCAGGTCCCCTGATGCACTCCACGGGCGAGCTGGCCGGGCTCCCTGACTGGGCCCCTGACGCACTCCATGGCCGAGCTGACCGGGCCCCCTGACGAACTCCATGGGGGAGCTAGCCGGGCCGCCCATGCACTCCATGGGCTAGCTGGCTGGGCCCCACATGCACTCCATGGCCGAGCTGACCGGGCCCCCTGACGCACTCCATGGGTGTGCCCGTTGCTCCTTCTGATCAGCTTCTCTTCTCTCCAGATGTCTAGCACCTCATGCTCTGGGATTTTCTCCCTCCCTTTCCCCACCCCTGCCTGGCCCTATTAGTACCACGAATTCTGTGAGCTTCCCGCTCCTCTGATTCTCCTATTGCTGGGAATCTTGGCCTATGCCATCCCCTGGCAGAGGCTCTTAAAAGGATGTTACAAAAGCTCAGTGCACCGAAAGGCCCAGCAGAGATGCAAATGAGATGACAGGACCAGGTGTTCATCAATCCTGGCTTTGTGTTAGAATTGCCAGATCAGCTAATTTCTCAAAAGGAAGCCTGAAATATGGATTTTTATACGCTAGTCCATAATTTTATATGGTGGCAATTGAGTTTAAAAAAATGTCAACACAGAACAGCACACAAATGTGTGTGCATACACACACAAGAGCATGTGTACACCCGTGTACTACCTCAGACTAGATATCGCTCCTGGCTTTCCTGACACTGATTTCTGGTCTGAACCCAGAAAAAAGTTAAGACTGGTTTTATCTTTAAATTCATGTCTCATAAAACCTTAGAGTTCTGTGCTGGCTAATTTTATATCAGCTCACTTGAGGTAACCCCAGTTGAGGAAATGCCTCCAGAAGATTAGGCTGTAGGCAGATGTGTAGTGTATTTTCTTAATTAGTGGTTGAGTGGGGAGGGCTCAGCCCATTGTGGGTGGGGCCACCCTTGGGCTGTGGTCCTGGGTTCTATAAGACAGCAGGTTTAGAAAGCCATAAAGAGCAAGCAAATAAGTAGCACTCCTCCATGGCCTCTGCTTCAGCTCCTGCCTCCAGGTTCCTGCCTGTGGAAGCACAAGCCAAATAAATCCTTTTCTCCCCGAGTTGCTTTGGTCATGGTGCCTCTTCACAGCAATAGAAACCTGGACTGGAACTGGTGTCTGCCAGGAGCAGTGTATTGCTGTGACAGATGGAACTATGTTGTTTTGGGGAGGACTGTGGGAGGACTTTGGAACTTTGGACCAGAAAAGCAATTGAGTGTTCAAACCTTAGTGAGCTATTGTGTGTGCTTAGAAGATAGGATGGTGAGAGAAATGCAACTGAAGGGGGCCTGGCTTGTGAAATTTCAGAGGAAAGTTTCCGAGTGACGTAAAGACTCTATTGGGGCCATTTACTATTTGGACTTAAGAATCTGTGGATCTGGGACTGGAGAGATGGCTCAGCAGTTATGAGCACTGACTGCTCTTCCAGAGGTCCTGAGTTCAATTCTCAACAACTTCGTGGTGGCTCATAACCATCTGTAATGCGGATCTGATGCCCTCTTCTGGTGTCTCTGAAGATGATGACAGTGTATACTCACATACACGAAATAAAATAAATCTTAAAAAAAAAATCTGTGGTTCTGTCTATCTGGTACTGAAGAGTCAGTTGTGATTAACAAGAGACCAGAATCACTGACGTGAAACCATTGCTCTATTGGGACTATTGATGCTGGAAAACTGGAGCTGAGAAGTTAGCAGTGATTAAGAAGAGACCAGCATCACTGAGGTGAGATCTTCTGGGAAGTACTTCCTCAGAGTCTGTACACAGAAGCTGTATTCTAGAGGTGATCAAGGTTGTACCTTGTGCTGGCAGCCAAACTTGGCAGTTTAAGAGTCAGGCAGGCGGTACTGGCCTTGAAGATGTGAAGGGGTCATGGAAAACAACTGAGACTTGGTGCTGTGTGGCAGGCTGGAGTCCCTGAAAAGAACTCAGGAGATGTCATTGGTAAGAATGCAGCCCAGACGTAGTCAGAGAGCTCAGCATCCTGGGGATGCCAGTATTATGAGATGACCACCAAGAACAGTAGGAGTGGTGAGGTAGAGCCAGTCAGAACTTAGAAGACAAGCTGTGTGTGCTGCACAAAGTGGGGCCAGAGAAGTAGCCCAAGCCCCTTGGAGGAGCCCAGAAGACGGTGAGTGAGTCTGAGATAGTGGACATTGAGTTCTTTACACTGAGTATGGGTTTGCTTTATTCAGATTATATCAGTGCCCTGGCTTTTCCCTCTTGAAATAAGAATTTAATTTATTCTTGATTTTACAGGAGCCCATAGTTGAGAGACTTTAAAGATTTTTTTAAAAAAAATAAAGACTTGGGAGTTTTATAGACACTGGATTTTAAAAGATGCTGGATATTTTAAAAGGATTCAATGTATTTAAATGTTTAAGGCTTGTGGGACTTAAGTTTGTAAAATGTTTTATATTGTGATGTTGATATTAATGTGTGACCTTGGGGATGATCAGGAGAGGAAAGGTTATGATTTAATAGCGATGTGTTTGTGTGTCAAGTTGACAAAGGGTCAGTTGTGCTGGCTAGTTTTATGTCAACTTGACATACACTATAGTCATCTGAGGGGAGGGAGCTCAGTTGAGAAAATGCCGCCATTTTCCTTCTTCTTACATTGCTAGTTGGATGGTAAGAAGGCAGAGTCTAGGACTCCTTTGAGCTGGAGTCCCTTGATGCTACACCTCTTTATATAAGTCTCATGTTCCCTTTCGGGGTGGTGTGGGGGGCAGATGCAAAAGCAAACTGAGATTGTCAGGGGAGAGGCTGGCTCCTGTGCATGTGCATTTTCCAACTTTAGGCAGGCCTGTAGGGCATTTTCTTAATTAGTGATTGAGGGGGGAGGGCTCAGCCCATTGTGGGTGGGGCCACCCCTGGGCTGTGGTCCTGGGTTCTATAAGAGAGCAGGCTGAGTATGGTAAGGAGCACAAGCCAGCTAGCAGCATCCTCCATGGCCTCTGCATCAGCTCCTGCCTCCAGGCTCCTGCCCTGTTTGAGTTTCTGCCTTGACTTCCTTCAGTGATGAACCACAGTCAGATACATCCCTTTCTCCCCGAATTGCCTGTGGTCATGGTGTTTCATCACAGTGGCAGTAACCCTAACTAGGACAGGCGTGTTATTGTCCTTGCTAAATTTATGAGGCTGTCCTTAAATGTAGCAGAAATAGCATGATCAGCTTCTGAGAGTGATGACTGGTGCATAACCCATTGAGAAGAAATGCTTAAGTGGGCCAAGGTCTGCATAGAATGTCCTCACTCAACAAAGTCGATAAGTTGAATTTTGGGAAAAGGCTCCAGAATCCACTCAAGGACTCTTTGGTATGAGCTCTTTAGCATGCACGTGTACAGAAGAAGCCAGCTTCTCTAGAAGGTAATGTTTAACTTTAGAGTCTCAAATTGTCTTTCCAGCATGTGTACAGAAGAAGCCAGCTTCTCTAGAAGGTAACGTTTAACTTTAGAGTCTCAAATTGTCTTTCCAGAGCACCACAGCTACCCATCCCCAAAGGAAACATGAGATTTGTTAAGTGGTCTGGTATCTGGGGACTCCTGCTCAAGAGAACCCTAAAGGTTACCTTCTTATCATCCAACTAACAAACAGCCTCTCTCCTCTCTCTCTCTAGTCTCCTGATAAAACCCACAGGCAGGCAGATTTGATTATTTCCTGGACTCCCTGCCGGTCAGCTGGTATGTAATAAAGTCTCTTGTTTTTGAAAAATCTTGGTGCTACAATAGTAACCCTTGCTTAGTATTGGTAGTTGTGGCTTCCTCTTCCTCCTCCTCCTCCTCTTCTTCCTCCTTCTCTTCCTCCACTTCCTCTTCACCACTTCTTCCTCCTTCTCCTCCTCTCCTTCCTCTTCTTCCCCCTCCTCTCCCTCTGCCTCCCTCTGTCTCCCTCCTCTTCGCCTGTTCCTTGATCCTTTCTCTTCTCCTGCTCCTCCTTTCCCTCTTCTTCATCTTCCTCCTCTTTTCCATCTCTTTTTTATTTTATAAATGCATTATAGGAGGGTTAAATGATTGTAAATGTCATCTAAGAATGTGATGTGTCTAAAGGTGTGGATCAAGTCAGTAATTTAAACCAGTGAATGTTGCCTTTGGAAACCCAGTTTTCTTGTGGTCATTTACTCTACTGCAAAATACTGGATCCGGACTTCATTCTGACACTTGCCAGAGATAGACCAGCCTTTGCGAGTAGAATATTTATGTGTGAGGTCCGTCTGGAAGATGACAGGAGGACTGCTGGAATACAGATCAAGTCTGGGGCCAAGACTCTGCACCCATGCACGGCTGTGAGCAGGTGAGAGCCATGCAGGATGTGGAAGAGGAATCCCCATAGAGCTTGACACAACTTCCTGTTCCCTCCCTCTGCTTCCTGTGTGGTGAACTGTGGTCACATTGCTGGTGGAGAAGCTCCAAACTGTAACTGTTTTACTTCTGCCTGTCAGCTCTTCCCTGACCTGAGAGACTTAATGAATTCCACGTAGGTGCTTCAGTGCAGAAATACTCATAATGCCGTGGTATAAGTCAGTAAGATGGTAAAGTCTACAATTAGTTTAGGTTTAAACTGTAACCACATTTCTGGAATTCCAGTCCTGTTACCTGATGGGCCCAGGAGAAGATGAAGCAAAGTCATAATACACCTGGCACATAAGTTCTCAATAAGTGAGAACTTATTACTATCTATCAATCTATCAGTCTATCTGTCATCTAATCTTTCTATGTCTATCATCTATCTCATCTATCATCTATTTATCTGTCTGTCTATTATCTATCAATCATCTATCTCTATCCTCTATCTGTCTGTCTGTCATCTATCTATCTATCTATCTATCTATCTATCTATCTATCTATCTATCTGCCTATCTTTCTATCAATCTATCATCTATCTGTCTGTCTGTCATCTATCTGTCTGTCTGTCTGTTTGTCTGTCCGTCTGTCTATCATCTATCTATCTATCTATCTATCTATCTATCTATCTATCTATCTATCTATCTATTATCTATCTATCTATCTACCTACCTACTTACCTACCTACCTACCTGTCATCTATCATGCCTTACTATCTCTGTGTGACCCTACACATCTTCTTAATACTTTGTCTCTTAGTATCATCCACAAAGGCAGGATGATAAAGCTTGGTTAACTAGCTTTTTATGGGGAGCTTGCATTGCTGGCTGCAGAAAATGTGGGCGAGTTGTCACTTTGGCTACCGATCACATTTCCCAGCCATGGGAACTGTCTAGACAAATCTTAATGGAAGCTTCCTCAGCAAGGACCAAAATACATGGTAGCTACTTAGCCTGAAGCGAGTCCTGGGCGTGAGAGGAGCCAGTAGGTATTTCTCCTCCAGGTCAGAAGCCAAGAACGAATGACAAACCATTGTGGCTTGAGAGTGAAATGCCACCCATGGCTCATGTGTTCGAATACTTGGTGCCTGGCTGGTGGCACAGACCTGGGACGTGCTAGAACCTTTAAGAGGTGGGGCTTAGCTGGAGGACAGGGGTGGGACACACCTAATGGATTAGAACTCGGAGCGCATCAGGCCTGACTGCCTTCTCCTTCCTGATCCACTGAGTTCTGAGCAAGCCATGCAGTACACTGCTACGGTCACCTGCGGAAGTGGTCCTAAAACCATGAGCCCAAAGAAGTCCTTCCCCGTAAGCTGCAAACATCTAAATCTTGGATTTGGAATGAATGAAACTGTCCATGCTTGGCACATTTTTGACCAGGCTACCAAAGTCTTTTCATATACGAGTCAACAGGTGGAGCAAGCCGGCCTCACCTTCAGGCTGATGTGGTTGGTCTCGTTGGTCTCCAGAGGAAAGATATTTTCAGAAGGAATGTGGGACCATTTCTTCTGTCGAAGTTCGTGATCTCTTCTGTATTTTCTGTAGCAGGAATAGAACCATCAGGAGGTGTTTATAAACATCTGTTCCATTTGGCTCCCAGACACTAGGACCTGGACCCCGCTGTCCTCAGGCCAGCAGACACTGAGGTGAGGCTCTTTGCTTCCCCGACTGCTGGGGACAGTTGCTGGCTTTCCTCTTCTCTTCTTCATTTCAGTTTCCCAAGCCCTTCACTAGGACAGTAATTCAGGATAATGAACTGATAGTGAAAGGGACGAAAGAAATGAAAGCAAAACCAGAATATAGGAGACTCTGACATCCCTGAGAGGCAGAAAATGTACAATCTGAAACCACCATTGAGCTCACTGTATTCCTAAGTAACCCAGTCTCCTCTTCATGCCTTGCCCTTAAAAGAAGAAGTTTAAGTCATGCCCAAAGGGCCACACCTGGAACCCAGCATCTGGGACATGGAGTCAAGAGGATTAGGAGTTCAGATCATCATTGGCTACATAGCAAGTTCAAGGCCAGTCTGAGCTGTATGAGGCCCTATTTCAACATTTATCCCAACATACAAAAGTAGAGTTTTCTAATTCCTTCCTCCAGGTATTATACATAATGCCTTCTTGGGTTACAGGGAAGAAACACTTTCAACTTCATTAAATACTTTTCCAAAGTGGTAGGCCAGTTTCCCACTGTGAGAACCCTCATTTCCAATACTCTTGATATTTATAATATGGTAGCTCACTGTTGCTTAATTTTATATTTGTTTGATTTCTAGAAAGATCTTTCCAAATATTCACTGCCCATATACATATATGTGGGTATATATATGTATATATAGATATATGTGTGTGTGTGTGTGTATACACATATAGTTATATATTGTACTATTTTTTTATATTACATGAATTTTAATCTCTGTGTGTATGAGTGTGTGTATTGTTGTGTGTGTGAGTGTATGTGTTGAGCATGTGTATGTGTTGAGCATATGTATGTGTGAGCGTGTGGTGAGTCTCACGTGTGCATGCATACCACAGAGTGCTTCTGGAGATCAGAAGACCACCTTGGCTCTCGATCGGCGCCTTGCCTTCCACTTGTCTGAGGCAGGAGCTTGCTCTGCTGAGCTCTCCAGGTCAGGTGACCTGTGAGAATCTGGCATGCGCACAACCGTCTCTGACTTTACCTGGGTTCTAGGAATCTGAGCTCAGTGCCTCATATTACATAATTGCAGTTGCCTAAGAGGCCTCTCCCCAGCCCCTTATAGGAACTTGTCTACGAATTATGAAAACAAACCCTACAAATACATTCTTCTGTGTCACTGTCCCCCTACTGTTGTGTGGAAAGTTTTAATTTTATCCTGGTCTAGTGACTCATTTTTTTCTCCTATGGCTTTTGTCTTGATCTTAACTCAGAACTCCTTCTGGAAAGCCACCTTGTGTTCACTCCTTCTACACTTTGAAGCTTGTTTTTTACAAGTAGGACCTCTACTCTTAAAGCTCCACATTAGTGGGCTGCATCCTTCTATCGTATTAGTAATTTTAATTTTATTTTGGATGGAAAGTCAACTGTTCCAACATCATTTCCTAGATGGCTTGCAAGTCCACCCCTGTCACACCTGCACTCTTTTCTGTTGACCTACTTGTCTGTCCCTGGATTTATCTTCACTTTTTTTTTGTCATTAAATAAACCCTGACCTACAGTCTCAAGGTCATTTGCCTTTCTCTTCTCAATGTTCCCTAAACAGAATGATTATCTTTCTTCTGCTGCTTCTATCTCACTCTGAGATTTCCTTTATTAAATATGTGTAAAATAGCGCATCCCGACCAGCTTTTGTGACCCTAAACAGAGACAGGAGGGATGAATACCAAGGCTGCCAGGCTGTGATGTCTGTGGCCCAGCAGACTTTTGGGGTGCAACAGAGCTGTCATTTATCCTGACTTAGGGAACATCATAAATCAATCCCTGTTTTTCATGCATTGGTAGTTAGAAAAACACATACACCTCATCTTTTCTATTAAGTCATCTTATTAATACTGGCCAATAGGAATCCCTGCCTCTGCCTCCAGGCCTAGAGACAATCAGAGCTATTTCCTATTTCCCCCTGGAAAGCTGATATACCCATAAGGCCTTAATTTCTGAGAGATTAAATGGTCCTGCTGTAGACAGTCTCCTAGATTCTGAGGAACACGGCTTTAGGACATGAACTCTGCCTTCAGAGCAAAGAAATCAATCTTCCCCCCTCACCAGAGAAAACATGTTATGGGACTGGGCACTTACGTCATAAGATGGTATAGTGATACTCTTACCAATATGTGATACACACAGATACTTGGGGCATCCTGATAATACACTGAGAAAGAATATTCTGTGTTTAGTGTGCACAGGCAGAAGCTAGGATGCTTATAGAGTCAACGACTATTTAATAAGTCCTGTGTCTCTAGCCAGCACACGCTGTGCCCAAGTCAGGGGGGATACCATGGCTCCGGCGCTCCTCGGGCTGAAATTCTCAGCTCTTCCTATCCGCTCCCTGCTAGACTGAGTCTGTCGCCCTTCCCTCGGGCTCTGAATACACGGGACAGGTGATTTCTTTGGTTTGGTTTGTTTGTTTGAGACAGAGTGTTACTGTGTAGTGCAAAACCACTTCAAACTCACATTGTCTCACCTCATCTGGGATTGGAGGCATGGGTCACCACATCTGGTGGCATGGACAGTTTCTAAGCTTCTTCTAGACTCCACACTATCCTGGATTCTGCAATCGCTCACAATGCACCCATAGATCTCTGAAGATAGCTAGTTAGACACTGCTCATAATGTGGCTTACTGGACACAAGGCACGTGGTGTAGTCTTTCCAGAACTCAGTGGAACCAGCCTGAGCACACAGAGCTTCCACTTGAGTCCTGTGCCTTGATGCCAGGGCTCTGACTACACACACCGGCCTCTGTCTTTGACCCCGCCTTTGAAGTAGAATGCCTTCAAGATCCCAGCTCTGCCTTTTTCGTCAAGCACTGCCAACAGAAAGCAGATTTGTGCCCTTCTCCCTTCCCCATCTGGAGGGAAAGCCCGTGAGGAGGGGGTACCTCAGCACGAGGAGGGCGATCAGCAGCAGAAGAACCAGGATTCCTGTGAGCGTGAAGACGGCAATCATCAGGATTTGAGGGCCTGTACAAGGAAGGAAGGGCGTGCATTAGCAGGACCCCAGCACGAACCCATCACAGTGCTTCTCCTGGTGAAATAGAACCCGAGCGCAGGAGAGGGAAGAGCCCTTTTGGAAAATATCTTTTAGTTAATCTTTCATCCAACATCTCCAGGCTCTGAAGGAAGCTGCGGTGTGTCCAGGAAAAGTGGATTCCTGTTAGCAATGCTTGTACCTTCTTTTCTTTTCTTCTCCTTTTCTCTTTTCTTACCTGTAGCTCAGGGTTGCCTAAAACTTATGATCCCCCTCTGTGCTAGAATTATAGGGACATGCCAATAGGCACATCCATGTAGCTCCTTATTTCTAACCAAAACCACTACTGTCATAGGAACATCAAGTGGTTTCCAACACATAATTTGAAGGGATTTAAGCCTGCCTAACATCCTCCAGACCTGTGTGTCTAAGGAGGTTCTACGCAGAAAGAAAGAGACGGCTATTTTTAAATGCAGGACGCATACTGTAAGAATGCCAGTTAGAATGTTAAACCACAGTGCTGTATACTATTCCTCGCCAAGATTTCTATTATCGAGGCAAGACAATAACCTGATTGTGTTAGAGTGAATGGGTCGTGTGTGTGTGTGTGTGTGTGCATAGTTTGAGGAGATGTCTTAAGTTCACAGATTTTCAGAACAGTAAGTGGAATTCAGGAAAATTGGAGTACAATCTGAGGAAGCACTGGACCTTAGGGACAAGTTCCGTGTGAGAAGCCACAGCAGTGAACCCTCTCAGGCTCCTGTTGACTCACATGTGCTGCAGAACTTCCCCACCTGGCAGGAAGTGGGTTCCAGGAAGGGACTCAAAGTGAGAGGCAAAATGTGTAAGAAGCTGGAAGACAATGGGAATATGGTAAAGAAGACATGGATTTTCTTATAGCAAGGAGAGAGCGAGAGAGCAGAGAGGGCATGAGAGAGAGGGGGAAGGGGAGGGGAGGGAGAGGGGAGGGAGAGAGAGAGCAAAAGAGAGAGATTGAGAGAGCAAGTGAGAGAAGAGTGGGAGAGGAGAGAGAGAGAGAGAGAGAGAGAGAGAGAGAGAGAGAGAGAGAGAGCGCACTCAAATAGGCAAAGTGTTAAAAAAAAAAGACTGGAGATCACTTCTTAAGTAATTAATGAAGTTACTCCAAGAAAAAAAAAACAACAAAATAACAGATTTCCCATTAATGTTCTCCCCCTGCCCTCACCCCTTCCCCCCCCCAGTCTCTAACCTAGCTCCAAGACACACAAGATTCTTGAGGGCACAGCCCGGTTGTCTACTAGCCAGCCTGCACCCACCATGAGGAAATTATTGATTTTTAAATGTCTGAAAGTTTTGAATAAAAGTTTGGTCCTCCTTATTTTACCGAGACAAGAAAAAGATGCCCAAATATGAAAACATACTTAGAACCTCTTCTACTGTAAACTTACCACACACCTTGTAAAGTTTTTGTTTAATCATACTGTGTCCTAAAATTTTCTCATTTTCCCTCTCTTCCTTCTTCCTCCCCCCTCCCCCACTCAGTTGCCCCTGGTCCCTCGCCCCGCCCCACCCCGCCCCAGCTCCGCCCCAAGCGGAAGCTTAGCATGCGATAAAACTGTAGCGCATTTCCATGAGGGCTGCTTTGCGAGCTTTTTCCCTGGGGTTGCGCATCACCTGGCTTTCTAAGTGACTTTGTTTCTCCTCTCATCTAGGCAGCAAAGTGCTCCCACCTCAGGGCCCATGCCCTCATGACGTCATGTCATGACCATCACGAGACCGTCATGACGTCATGCCCACATTTCTTTTGATGGATCCAGTACCTCACTGTGATCGGCACTTCCACCATGCCCACCACTTTCACACACTGCTACCACAGCACACCCCTAGCCCCAGACAAAGAGCAAGTCTGTAGAAAAAAATACAACTTCACAGTGTGGAGTCACACCCCCACGCCAGAGCATGAGTTTGAGCGACTCAGGTCATTTCAGTCCCTACCTGCGTACATAATGAGCACCTCCCTGTGCTAGACATAATGACCATAATTAGAGATTTAAACATGCTATTTAAATGAAATAGGTTCACTGTTGTTGAGACAGGGTCATACTCAGTAGTCCAGGCTGGCCTGGAACTCATTTTGTGGCCGAGGATTGCCTCAACTCATGGTAATATTCCCCTTCAGTATTCCAAATGCTGTGATTACAGATGTGAGCCACCTGGCTAAAAGCAGTTGTTTTAAATTCAACCGCATTTTCCTTTTGCTTCTTGGTTAAGTCAGGGTCACGCTACTTCTAAGGCAAACCTTCTGCTGCCCTCTAGCGGCTATTATGGTTATTGCATTCTGCCGGCTTCTCAAAGAATGTACAGTGAAGGACAGACAGTAGGGCTGGAGGGAACTAACATGCTGCTTAAACTGAAACATGCTGCTTCGCTAGAGGAGGAAGCTTTTAGTTGTGGAATAAAAACGAATGGACTCATGTTAACGAAATTGTTTTTGGCTATGCTACCCTGGACGTGCAAAGCATCTGAATTAACGGTGTAAGTGCTGGGTCCAGAGTATACTGTTATATTTTATGTGTATATACACATATGTGTGTGTGTATACATATATATGTGTATATATAAATATATATTATATTATAATATAATATTTAATTATATATGATATAATATTGATATAATATAATATATCATTATATTATATATAATATATTATTATACAACAATGTAATATTATATAACATATAATATTATTATATTATTATATAACAATGTAATAATACATAATATATAATATATCATAATATCATGATTAATAATGTGTATAATAATATTAATATGCCAATGTATCGTATATAATAAATCATATATTTAATACATTTAATATATCGAATAATTGAATGCATAAATATTCAATTATTCCAGAGCACCGTGTTTCAGCCACAGGTACCAGTGGCTATTAGACCCCACACTTGTACAGTATGTGGTATAAAAGACACACGAGCGAGCAAATGTGGTGTGAGTACTGTGCAGGGTCACACAGGGCAAGAGCTGATCATTTCCTGAGATGCTGAGAAAAGCTGAGAAGAGGTAAGATCCAGTTACGTTTTTAGAGCCTGGAGGGCGCTAGCGGGGCAAGCGTGGTGGCAGCAGGTCTCTCTCTCTCCCTTTCCCCCCCCCCCCCCCCCCCCGTTAGATTACATTCCTAAAGCTAGACACCAAGGTCAATTCCCTTATTTGGCCCCTTCCTTATGCCTGGCTCATTCCTGAGGCTAAACAAACACCGAGGCCCAAGGATCAAAGCATCAGGGTCCAGCAGTCAAAATTCATCCTTTAGCCACCCGAATTAACACCCCCAGTCAGAACCTACCAACCCATTCTAGCTCATTCTGACACAGCCCTCTCTGCTTCCCCTCTTAAAATTAACACCCACGACGCTATTTGCTGCTGATTCTGTCGGATTCAGATTCAGTACCCTGTCTGCTTGTCTTTTTGTTTTTGGAAATTGGTGTTTGGGTGTGGCCTCTGCCTAAGGTGGGATCCAGAGGGAAACACCCCATACTGTGAGAGTCTCTTCAAAGGAAGTGCCCTCTGTGGGGGAAGGCTGTCCTCTTAAGCAGAGTGCCATTTTTACAAAGTATTCAAGTTGAGGCAGGGAATGGACTCCTACCTGAGCAGCCCATACGGCCGATCAAGGGGAAGGCAGATGTGTCCTGGGGACCTCTGGAGAGTCTCCTGCCTCTCTCTGCCTTACATCTTTCCATGGGAGCAGTGTAGGCTTACAGATTCAATGTACATCTGGGGTTCAGGGATCCTTTCCGTTATGTGGCAAACACACTACTCTCTGCGCCGTGTCCCCAACCCTCAGGGAAATCTCGAAGTGGGTTGGATGTTTGTCAGTTTCTAGTCAGAAGGCACAGCACGGAGGATAATAAGGTGGCATAAAGTTGCAGGGCTCTGAAGTAGGAGGAGCTGAGAGCAAGAGGAAGTGACAGGGAAGAGGGGGATTGTGGGTAGAGTGTCAGGGTGAGTGCTGGAGGCTATAGTGATGTAGCTGGCCTGTGTTCTCGCTCTGCCATAGGGTGGCTTTGCTGGAAGGTGGAGACAGAAACAGAAACTTATTAACAACAAACCTAACGTACCTGAGAGTACAAGAATTTAGCTTAAAAATTTCCCTAAAGAATAGGCAGAGAAGCCTGTGAGAAAAACTATACTGCGTCCACTTTGTACCCCTCTCTGTCCACGTGCAGGCCAGAGGTCAGCATGCGGTGTCTTCCTCCATCATCTGACACTGTATCATTTGAGACAGAGTCTCTCACTGAACTGAAGCTTGCTGGCTGGATGCCCTGGGTTGTAGATACACACCTGTTCTCTTTGTTCTTGGTTTGTTTTGTTTTTTTAAGTGGACACTGTGTGTGTGTGTGTGTGTGTGTGTGTGTGTGTGTGTAAGTGTGAACTCAAGTCCTGAACAAGCACTTAGCCCATTATTCTGAGAGAGAGAGAGAGAGAGAGAGAGAGAGAGAGAGAGAGAGAGGCGGAGGGAGGAAGGGAGGGGGTGAGAAAGGGGGAAGGAAAGGGATGGGATTGAGTCAGAGACATGGGAACAGAGAGACAGAGATTGGTGAAATGTTGGTTAAAGCTCAGAAGTATGAAGATAGCTCTGGGGATAATATATAAAAAAACTTAAAAACAACTATAAGCCTGCAGTAACCTCTGGGTCATCTTTTGTTCAGTAGGATGCGCTCCCCACCAGGACTTCCCTGACTGCTTTAAATCCTTTTCCATCCAGGGGGCTTCACAGAGCAAAGGGAACACAGAGTCACAGTTTTACAGTTTTAACACAGGCAATCCCATGGGACCAGGGATGCTCCCTTAAAAGCAGATCAAACTTCAACTCCTGGTCACAGAACACTGCCGGAATAGATGCATTTCTAACTCAGAGTTTTTAGTACTTTGAAAAGTGATAAGTGAATACAGACATTGTGAAAAAGATTCAAAGTTCTGAAAGATGTAAAGGGGGGGGAAACCTTCCATGATCTTATTACTCAACGGGGACTAGCATTAAATTTGTGCATATTTCTTTTCAGTTTATTTCCACAAGATTAGGGTATATTAGATAAAGAGGTGTGCTTCTCCATCCTTCAGTGTTATGATTACTTTCCTACCATTTAAAAATGTTTGGAAACAATGAATTTCAGTTGGTTGTGTGGTGTTGAATGAAGAATATATTAAAATTTTCTAGAACCCCATTAAGGGTATTTTCACATAGTCTGAGTATAACCATCCAATTTTTAAGATCTTTGTCTAAAAGATGATAGATTAGTAATATGGAACTACTAATTGTCACATTATGCACTGGCAGACACAGACAGAATGTGCTTTGGATGTTATGGTCACGGATCCTCACGCCCAGCTCCCGTGAAGGGAAGGGATAATGCCGTAATAGTCTCATTGCATCCTGCACACAGGAAGCTTTTAGAACCTCATCTATGTGAGTCCCCATCACTGTCACCAAATCTATGTCCTGTGAAGGAACAGAGGAGGCTCTCAGGGCCACCATCACCAACTATCTCTCATCCCGATATAGCAAATATTCCTTGCTTAAAAAATTTCAGGTCTGTTGCAGTTACAGGGCAAAATACACATTTCTATGTTTTTTAAATTTTACTGATTTTCTGACCTTCTTTTCTAGGGGTACCACTTATGTGGAAACCATCTTCAAAATAGGGTTGGAATGTGGATAAGTCTAGCCAGAACTCATTGGGCTTGTAAAAGTCGCAGTCACAAACCCAGAAAGTCTAGGCAAGATGAGATGAAAAGAAACACGAGCTAACTGCCTGCAGCTTACGTGGAAACCACACTGGGGAAGGGAAAGTCAGTAGGATTGTCTTACCCAGCCCAGGAACATCATTGGGGAGCTTGTGGTTCTTCCAGATGAAGTTGGGGTTTGTAGCCACTGGTATCGTTTTGTTTCTGTGGGTGTCATATGCCATGAGAACCTCGTACTGTGTTGGTGACATAAAAAAATAAATAAATAAATAAATAAAATTTAAAAAAAAGGAGAAGAAAAGAAAATCAGGAGAAAATATTAGAGCAGTTTGTGAAGAGGCTGACTGTGTGTGTGGCTTTGGGGACATGGTCTCGATATTATAGGTCAGTTTGACTTCGATCTCTTAATCCTCCTGCCTCAGCTTCCCAGATTTTGGGATTACAAATATAAGCCATCCTTGACAATCACTAATTAGGCCTCCATAATTTAAGCCTTCATTTCAAGTCATCTGCTAATGGAAACATTACAGGCTATCTTTGAATTACTGTTGCAGGTATGGACAGTGTTGTGTGACGTATGTTTGAAACATGACTACCTTCTATAGCCACTATCCTTCCCTGGAAATATTCTCCATAGGAAGTTTACATTCAGAGAACTTGACTCTGGAGAATGGAACTTATAAATGCATATATGGAAGGTCAAAATTAGCCTGTATGCTAGGATGTGGCGTATCGACCCTCTGCTGATACCTACCCTGACTATGGACTAGTATTCTGACAGCTCCCATATTTTGAGAGTTAATCCCTGGGTTCTCTCTAATAGACACGCTATGGACTGTGGTTGGAGGCAGCCAAATGCTGAGAACTTTGACCAAATTTGCTTTGGGAGACCTGTGTCGGGAATAATGCTTGCTTGTGTGAAGAGTGGAAGTGTGGGTGAGGAAAGATCGCTCATACACATCTTTGCGTCTCTTCCAAGGATGGTAGGGGTTTCATCTCTTTGGATGAGAATGTGGGTTTCTTTGTGTGGTTCCTGTTAGTAACTGAAGCATTTAGGGGATATGACTCAAAATTTTTCCATGGCATGTATGCCAAATATATATTCCTTTTAAAGTTTTTCTCTTTTTCTTTTTCTTTTCTTTTCTCCCTTCCTTCCTTTCTTTTTCTTTCTTTCTTTCTTTCTTTCTTTCTTTCTTTCTTTCTTTCTTTCTTTCTTTCTTTCTTTCTTTCTTCCTTCCTTCCTTCCTTCCTTCCTTCCTTTCTATTTAGGAGATAGGTATATGTATCATGCATATGGTAAGTATATATATCATGCATGTGGAGGTCAGGGGACAATTTTCAGTAGTCCAATCTCTCCTTCCACCATGTGAGTCTCAGGGATCAAACTCAGGCTGTCTAGTTTAGAGTAGAGCACTCTTACCCACTGAGCCATCTCACTGGCCCCCAAATACAGTATTTCATTAAAGGTCCAATATAGTAACCAGAACTGTGGATTCTCTGAAATGCTGCCTCAAATTTCTGGTGTCACTTTCTCAGGATGAATACCTTTTCTGTAATTTTTACATTTGCCATTGTAGATATCTCTCAAAACGCAATGTCAATATATATACACTTATGTGAACATTTACAAATGAATACTATTTTCTTCTAGATGTCCACTTTTTTTTTCACGACCTGACTTCTTGTAGGAAAAAGGTGTTTACTGCTCATTGGTTGGCTGAAACAGTGGCTTTCACAGTCTAGACGGACACAGCTCTGGAAGGCATAAAGGCAGCGGTTCCGCTTTTAAATTCAGTGCTCATCAGCCATGAACTCTCTCCCAGACAGGAAGCTTCTTGTGGGAGATGTGGTGAGAGGAACAGACCTGTTGCTATATTTTCCCAACCCAATTACCCAGTAAAAGAAATCTCAACTCAATCAGTAACAATACAAGCTATAAGCCTAGACTGGGCAGATCTCCCACTACACACTACTCTATTCCCATCTATATTATCCCATATAACTTGCGGTTTCTCCAGACCACGAGCTTCTCTCCAGCCTCTTCCTGATCCTCCGTAGCTCCTCCCCCTTCCCCCATTGATCCTTTTCCCCTCCCCCAAACTCTCAGCTCCTCCCCCTTCTGCCCAATCCTTGGCTCTAGCCTTTATTTGAAAAGTTAAGGTGGGGAGAAGGTTCACAAAGCACTTGTATACATGATTAATATATGCAGCCCCTCCCAGGAGTGGAATTAGCTTCAAAATACAAGCCCAGGGCTATCCCCAACACAGACCCACTCCCCTCTTTAGAGGCATCTGTCTTAGTCAGGGTAACTTGCTGCACACTGTGACCAAGGCAACTCCAGGAGGAAAGAGTTAATTTGGTTTATACTTGGTCATCATGGTTTCTCATCAGAGGAAGTCAGAGCAGGAACTAAAACTGAGCAGGAACCTGGAGACAGGAACTGAGGCAGAGGCCATGGAGGAGTGTTGCTTACTAGCTTGCTCTCTATGGCTTGCTCAGCCTGCTCTTATAGAACCCTGGACCAAAATGTCCAGGGGTGGTCCCATCCACAATGGACTGCCCCCCCCCCCATCACTAATTTTAAGAAATGTTCTACAGGGTTGCCTACAGTCTCTTAACTGAGGTTTCCTCCTCTCCAATGACCATCGCTTGTGTCAAGTTGACATAAAACCAGCCATCACAGGCTCTTGCATAAAAATGTAGTGGTACCAGGGACTGGGGTATTGCTATGATAGCCCTGACCACGCTTTGGTCTGCCAGGATGTGGATTTTGGATTTGGAAAGCAGTAGAATGCTTTGAGTGGGGCTTAATAGGCGATCCTAGTAAGAATATGGAAGACTGTTGCTGAGGGTGATTTGAACTGTGCAAACCTGGCCCAAGAGGGTTCAGTGGAGAAGGATTTCAGTATGTGGTCTAGAGACTGGTTTGTGGTATTTGGTGAAGACTGTGGCTGCTTTTTGCCCTTGTCTAAAGAGTCTACCTGAGTCTAAGGTTAGGAGACACATTACTTATATTATTGCGTTGACAAAGGAAATCTCAAAAAAAAAAGCCCAGTAGAGACTTTATTCTTTGGTTAAGTCTCATGAAGTTTTGAATAAGCGTAGCAAGCTTAGAAAGGAAAAATACAAAATATATAAAATATATGGTTAAAGTATTAAAGGGGCACAGGGAAGTGAAATGGAGCTGAATCCTATGTTCTAGGTGATAATAGATTAAGGGATTTGGGAATAAGATCCCAACCAGCTAAGTTTAGATCCAGGCTTGGTGGTACACACCTTTAATCCCAGAAGACAAAGCCAAACAGATCTCTGAGTTCAAGGCTAGCCTGGAACAAAGCAGGTTCTAGGTGAAGAAAAGCTTAAATCCAGGCATGGTGGTACACACCTTTAATTCCAGCATTATAGGAGACAGAGCCATGCAGATCTCTGAGTTCAAGGTCAATCTACAGAGCAAGTTCCAGGACAGCCAAGCTTAGGCAGTGAAGGAATTAGAAAACAGAAAGCTGGTGATAGAATAAAGGGGGCCACTTCCAGCCCCAGCAAGTAGCAGAACATGGCAGCTTCGGCCATGTGGCTCTGGCTTTAGAGTGAAAAACAGAAGGGACTACTGTGACAATTGATGCTGGTTAGCTGGAGCTACGAAATTGTTGGTAATTAAGAAGAGACCAGCATCACTGAGGTAAAAATCTTCTGGGAAGTGTCTTCTGAGAGCACAAAGAAGCTGTGTTCCAGAGATAGCCAAGGTTGTACCTCATGCTGCAGCTGTACTTGGTACTGTGTAAGAGTCACCCAGGTGGTACTGGTTTTGAAGGCATGAAGGGGTCATGAAGAGCAGCTGAGGCTTGGCACTGTGAGAGGCCGCGGAAGGCCACTGGTGAAGGTGCAGCCTCAGTTATAGCTGATGGCCCAGGACTGAAGGGGTCATGCAAAGGTTTTGAGGTTTGGCATCATGAAGAGAACCTATGAGTGGTGAAGCCTAGATGCATTGGAAGACCCCAGTGTATTGGAGATGCAAGTACCATGGGATCATCTCTAAGAATGGCAGCAGTGGTAGTGGAGTGGATCACCCTGAGCTTAGAGTGTTACAGAGGGCAGAGCTGGAGAAGTGACACCAGCCCTTAGGAGGAGCCCAGAAGATCATGTGTGGATCCAGACATTGGAACAAGAAGCTGTAACAGTGAAGTTGCCTTGGAGACCCCAAGATGTCTGAGATGCCAGAGCCATGCGCTATCTGCTGAGGGAAGCTGCTAACAGAACCATAGTATATCTAACTATACTATGCTAACAGGGAGTGGGACCAGCCCAGGAAAAGAAGTTTGCTGTATTCAACAAAGATGAAAAAGGAGTTGGAGATCTGAAAACTACTTTGACATGAGGCAGAGAAATGCAGAGTTTGGAGTTTGCCCAGCTGGGCAAGTCCTGTCTTGATTCGGGGATTACAGTTAAGTGATTGGATGATCTCAGTAGAGACTGAACTTTAGACTTTTAACATTGTTGATACTGCTATAGAGTATGGGGACTTTGGAAGTTGGACTAAATGTACTTTATGCTGTGGCTAGATATGGCCCCCATAGACTCATGTGTTTGAACAAGCCTGTGGGGGCCAGGGAGTAGAATGTCATGCTTTGTATATGCTTGGCCCAGGGAGTGGCACTATTTGAACATGTGGCCTTGTTGGAGTAGGTGTGTCACTGTGGGTGAGGGCTTTAAGACCCTCATCCTAGCTTCCTGGAAGCCAGTATTCTGCTAGCAGCCTTCAGATGAAGATGTAGAATTCTCAGCTCCTCCTGCACCATGCCTGCCTGGACACCGCCATGTTCCACCCTTGATGATAATGGACTGAACCTCTGAACCTGTAAGCCAGCCCCAATTAAATGTTGTTCTTATAAGAGTTGCCTTGGTCATGGTGTCTGTTCACAGCAGTAAAACCCTAACTAAGACACAGGTATATAATGTGAGTTAAAGTCTAACATCACAGCACTTTCAAGTGTGTGCCTGAGAGACTTCACAGTTCACATGTTTCATGGAAGTGCTGATGGAGAGAGCTATTTCTTTGAAATCTTTGGTTTGTAAAGATGCTTTACAGTCCTTAGGAAAGGCTTGTCATCAGGTTGTTTTCTTTCATCGACTCCACTAGTCTGACTCCTAAATGTGTGTGAGCTGATTTCTGATTAGAGGTTCATGCTTAGGGAATCCTACCACAAGGGGGAGTATATGTATGAAAACCAAGAGAGCTGCCACGATCTGTCTTTAGATTCTGACCATCACCCATCTAACTCCTTCGCTGCCGCTCTGTTTCCGGTTAACTATCCTTTGCCACCCAGTCTCCTCACCCTGGGGTCATGTCAGGGGTCAGACATACTTTCCTGGTATCCAGAGACACATACAGAAGACACATAATGTTGTCAATGTCCCCACTGTCATCCAGAGTCACAGGCCCCGCAAAGCCTAAGGGGAAGAGAGAGAGAGAGAGAATGTTGGGAACCGTCATTGGCTTTAGGCGTGATACCAGTCGGATCCTGATGAGGAGTGTAAAATGGATTCAAATCACTCTCTTCTTACCAGATGGTTTTTACTTGCTTCTCGCCCCTAATAATTGTGATTTGTGAAGGGTATTTTTACGGGGAATGTTCATTTAGAAGGGAAATCCTCTTCCCTCCAGTTAGGATGTGGCAGGTTAATGAGTTGCTCAATTGTCCACACTACACAAGAATGTTAGCTAAGCCGGGCAGTGGTGGCGCACGCCTTTAATCCTAGCACTTGGGAGGCAGAGGCAGGCGGATTTCTGAGTTCGAGGCCAGCCTGGTCTACAGAGCGAGTTCCAGGACAGCCAGGGCTATACAGAGAAACCCTGTCTCGAAAAACCAAAAAAAAAAAAAAAAAAAAAAGAATGTTAGCTAAACCAGTGGCCCAGTGCATAGGTTACAGCATAGTCTACAAAGAACAAAATCACTAACATTCAGTGCCTAAAACACTAAAAAAGATACTTAAGTTGTTTGTCTTTCAACTTTCCAACTGCCACATAATAGCGGTGCAGACTGACCACACAGAATGTGTGCTTAGGTGGAAAACCTTTACATGTTCAACAGAACAGCTTACTTCTGGGATGTCCAGACAGCGCAGCTGGAAAGGGTACTTCCTGAGGACCTGAGTCCAGTCCCCAGAACGCACACGATGAAAGGAGAAAAACAACTCCCATAAGTTGTCCTCTGACCTCTGCATACATGAATGTTCACTTGTGTGTACAGCCCCAAATAAACAAATAAATATACATTTAAAAAGCTAAACCTAACACTTATTTCATGTTTACCAGACACCAACTCTGTGCTAATGGAGTCCACACATTTGCCATTTTCTTCTCTTCAGAATGTCATGACATAGAAACTATTGTTTCTATTTTATTGATGAGAAATAATTTTAATCAGACTCAGAGCCATTAAAAAAATTATCAGGGCCATAGTGATGCATGATTAAGCTAAGACAAATACATGTCTCCTGGCTCTGAGCCTGTGACAGTGGTCACTGGGACATTTGACTGACCGTGGATAGGACTCTATAAGTGCCTGGCAGAACTCAGGACACACAGGTAGTCACTGCGTGTCTCTGTGCTTCTCCAGGGAAGCAGAAACCGTGTTCTCTTCAGGTCACACCATGGGCACAGCTCTTAGACCAGGTCATAGTTTAATCATTGTCTGTCTTCTGGAGCCAACAACGGGCTGACTTCAGTTTAGACAAAGGTTTTGCAGGGCAAGACTTTAAGATAATTTCTTTTTTTATATAAAAGATTTATTTATTTATTATATATAAGAACAATGTAGCTGTCTTCTAACACACCAGAAGAGGGCATCAGATCTCATTACAGATGGTTGTGAGCCACCATGTGGTTGCTGGGATTTGAACTTAGGACCTCTGGAAGAGCAGTTAGTGCTTTTAACCTCTGAGCCATCTCTCTAGGCCCCAGATAATTTCTCAAAATGAAAATTTCTTTATAATCTTTGAGATTTGAGACAGAGAAGCTTCAAGAGGAGCTTGCAGGATGGGTGTGTTAATCTAGAAGTTGGAGGGCTGGTGGGAGTTGGGGGGGAGGAGATAGAGGCTTAACATAGGAAAGGAAGGGAGATATATTAAAATATAAAGAGAGAAAAATAAAACAAAAAAAATTAAACATAAGGCATAAGAGCAGAAAGGAGATTGAGACAGATTACTGTATGTGTGTTTGTGTGTTTGTGTGTGCGTGTGTGTATGTGTGCATGTGTGTGTGTGTGCACATGTGTGCATGTGTATGTGTGAATGCCTGTGAGTGTGTGTGAGCGTGTGTGTGAGCGTGTGTGTGTGTGTGTGTGTGTGTGTGTGTGTGTGTTAGGGGGCCAGGAGACAAGAGGATATGGATAGAGAAGAGAATCTGCTAAAACCCACTTCTTTGAAAAAGGCTGTAAATATATCTTATACGCTAACTTACAAAATAAAAGTACACGGCAAGTATTTCTCTTCTTGCAGGCAGCACGACATTACTCGTAACAACGCTATGTTGTGAAAACCTACTCAGGCATATAGCCCCGACCTACATGCTCATTCTGCAACACCCCACCAACGTGCACGGCAGCAGCACGGGCTGCGGTCTAGTTATGCATCACAGCGCCCCCTACAGTTTACGCAATGGCCTTTCCTTCCATTGAGTCCCAGGGTCTTTAGCAATTGAAACATTAATTGCAGACGCCTGCCTTGGTGACCTCCTGCTGCCCCCTCCCTCCCAAAACCTGCATTTCTTCGACTTTATTGTTTGTTCCTGTGAGATAAGTACCTTGAAAAGTGAGATTCCTGAATGCACGAGCAAACTTGGGACTGGTGACAGATTCTCCATTTTCAAGAAACGTCTGCAGCATGTGTCCAAACAGCAGGGTTCCCTCCAAATAAGCGAGAGAGAAGTCACTTCTTCCCTAGATGAGAAGGAGAAAATCTTTTTTTAACGAGAAAAGGGGGGTGGGTCCTGGAGCCTGGAGTAGATATTCTTGGGATACATGATCAAACAAATTCAGGGGACCTGGAAGTGTGATGTTCAGGAAGACTTGGGAAATACCTGCTCGGGCCAGGGTTCCGATGTCCTAGTTCCAGTTTTGCCTTCTCATGGGATTAATAAACAAGAGCCTTGCCTTTAGAGGAGGACCTAGAAGGCGTTGTGCCTCCCTCTTGTGATGGTGAAATACACAAGGTAGCTGTGAAAGTCATATCCGGCATTTTAACATCCTTATGGGACTTCATGCAGAAACGCTATTTGCTTTAAGTTAATGTTTTCACTAGAGTGTAAAAGAGAAAGCCAGAGCCCAGAAAATAGCCCTGCCTCTGGTCCCCAGATGTGTCCCCAGATGTGAGGAGTTCGGCTGTTGCCACGGACTGTGCTTTGAAGCTGGTTCTAACTGATGTCACTTCAGTCCCCTAACCTCTGACCTGGCAAAATAACAGAGTTAGCATCCCTCTGCCTTTGCATCTGCTACATGATGGTTGCCTCAGGATTAGGAATTGAAAGTTCTTGCCCCACTGAAGCCAGATAGGTTCTGTTCTCTCATGCACTTTGGAACTCCCTTCTGTCCAAGCCACGGGACAACTCAAGTTCTTTGCACTTGGAATACATTTTGCAAAAAAACATTAACAACAACAATAACAGCAACAACAACAACAACAACAGCTCCTGGCTTGTCTTTTGTTTTTTTTTCTGAAATCATCATTTCATTACATTTATTTTTGAGGGAGGGGAATGCATGTGGTGGTCAGAGGACAACTTTTGGGATTCCTGCCTCTCCTTCCACTTTGTGGGACCCCGGGATGGAACTCAGGTGATCAGACATGGCAGGTGTCTGTATCCACTGAACTATGTGGCCAGCTTGCAAAGATAATCGTTCCACGGGATGAACAGACCTCAAGTTAAGATCTTGCATTAAAGGAGCTTACGACCCCTAATTTGGCAGGTCCACAAGCTGGAGCTCGTGAAACAGGTGGTCCAGGAGGAGGGGCGAGGCTCACCTTCCTTACAGTGCTTAGGCATGCACTCGTCATTGCATGGTTGCAGGGGCGAGGCTCACCTTCCTTACAGTGCTTAGGCATGCACTCGTCATTGCATGGTTGCAGGGGCGAGGCTCACCTTCCTTACAGTGCTTAGGCATGCACTCGTCATTGCATGGTTGCAAGGGCGAGGCTCACCTTCCTTACAGTGCTTAGGCATGCACTCATCATTCCATGGTTGCAGGGGCGAGGCTCACCTTCCTTACAGTGCTTAGGCATGCACTCGTCATTGCATGGTTGCAGGGGCGAGGCTCCCCTTCCTTACAGTGCTTAGGCATGCACTCGTCATTGCATGGTTGCAGGGGCGAGGCTCACCTTCCTTACAGTGCTTAGGCATGCACTCGTCATTGCATGGTTGCAAGGGCGAGGCTCACCTTCCTTACAGTGCTTAGGCATGCACTCATCATTCCATGGTTGCAGGGGCGAGGCTCACCTTCCTTACAGTGCTTAGGCATGCACTCATCATTCCATGGTTGCAGGGGCGAGGCTCCCCTTCCTTACAGTGCTTAGGCATGCACTTGTCATTGCATGGTTGCAGGGGCGAGGCTCACCTTCCTTACAGTGCTTAGGCATGCACTCGTCATTGCATGGTTGCAGGGGCGAGGCTCACCTTCCTTACAGTGCTTAGGCATGCACTCGTCATTGCATGGTTGCTTGTGGATCTCTGGACCACTCACCCCCTCATCGATTTCTATGGCCTCTCTCAACTGAGAGCAGAAGGCAGCTGACAAACTGCATCTCATTAAAGCTCAGTGACTGACAGAGCTGATGTGTCTTAGGAGCTCTGCAGTGTAATAAGGTGACCATGATTTAATGGGTAAGTGGAGGTCCTTGTTCTCAGACAAGTGCCAAACTAGGTAGGATACGGAGACAATAAGAATACATTGAGTACCCCTTTGGACAGTGGCCGACTTCACTATGATGGACGACACTGTAATGTCTCCACCTAGGCACGTTTATTTCTAAACAAAGCCTGAGGACCCAAGTTCAGATCCCCGGCACCCTTTTAAAAGGCTAGAGGTAGTGGTTTGCATCTGCCATCCCAGCACTTGGTGGGCAGAGCTTGGATCTCTCTCTCTCTCTCTCTCTCTCTCTCTCTCTCTCTCTCACACACACACACACACACACACAAGTAGATAGATAGATAGATAGATAGATAGATAGATAGAAAGCAATCAATAGAGGAAGGTAATATTCACTTTTGGCTTCCACATGCATGTGCACACACAAACACAACACATCTGCACAATAAACACAAACACATATATACACACATGTATATATGCATACACACATGCAAAGAAAACTTACTTGCAAATAGAAGAATGTGAGTCTGAGCAAACACTTACATAAATACACAAAGGGACAACTCACCGATGAAAGCCACTCATCGGCAGAGGTGTTTGAGGTGGACTTTTCAGGAGGCAGTGTCAGGACGAGGACGTTGTCCATATACTCAGGAGCTGTGGTGTCGTCCTCAAAGTAATGGTTACTAACATAAAAACATAGGTTCTTCGTAAAAATTAGCACCCCATAGAGACAGAAATTTCACAGCTCATACAAGTTGTAACTTAAGCTTTGAAAACCATGGTGGTGGTTGCTGTTTTAAGTGTGGCCATCAGCAAAGCTTTCTACTTTCCCCAGTTCTAATTCCCTTCTCCACCTGCTAAAGGGAATGACAGGACTTAGACTGCTCTTGCTACTAACTGGGAGTGTAAGGGAACTCATTATACTGACCCTTTGAGGCAATGTTTGCACTTGCTGTTAAAGCCCAATGACTCTTGATTTCTGCAGGAAAACTTTCTTTTCCTTAAGTATGCAAAACAAGTTGGAAATATTGGAATATGGGATATGGGATATGAAATTATTCTGCACAATGCCCAGTAATGTAGGATGCTACCATCTGCTCAGTGATAAACTGATAACGGCAAATTAAAGGCATTTTCTCTGATAAGGCATGTCTCTTGGTGTGTGTGTGTGTGTGTGTGTGTGTGTGTGTGTGTGTGTATACATTCATGTATGTGAATGCAGACACAGTTGCACCATGGCCATACCTGTGAAGGTCAGAAGACACCCCTAGCTGTAAGTCCTTGCCTCCTAACTTGTCTGAGACAGGTCTCTTTTGTTGTGACTGCGAGCTTCGGGATGTGGGACTAATCAGCTCATGGGGTGTGTATCATCAACCCATCGACAACACTGGGCACACTGTAACTGAGATACCTCTGAACATCCCAGGGTTTCTGTGCTCCCTAGTCACGTGGGTGCTTTAATACACAGACAGGGTGGCTCAACTGAACGGCTAGAAATAGGGAGACCACCATTTCATACTCAATCTGCTTGGTGCTGACCACCGTATTAGCTCTTATGTTAACCTTACTGATCTTACCCTAAAAGACAGGCACCCTAATTTTCATTTCACAACTCGACTTAATCTCAAAAATGCTAACAAATTCCCACAGAATCCCGAGCGGCAGAGCTACAAGCCAAGCACATTAGGTTTACTCGAGTCTGCCCTTGCTCTGGAAACAGCCACCACGTGTTCCTTGAGCAGGAGTCACAAAGGAAAATCCAGCACAGGTACCAAGCTGGCCATACTGACAACTCCCTCCTCAGAGCAAACCACCAGTGTGAGGGTGGGAGGGAAGTGCTGAGAACAGTGGCCTCTTTCCCAAACGCCGGCAGCTAAAGAGCCAGCTAGACAGATCGCTTATCTTCATGAACATTCAACTGTCCACCGGGCCTGCACTTCCAGTGCTCCCTTTCCTCTCATGCTGGGAAGTATATTTAGTATCAGGGATGACTAGGCAGATCCAGGAGAGCCCCTGTGGCAGATGAAGGCACACAGGTAATGATTAATGACCCGGGGAGATAAGTGGGTCGTATGATGTACCTGTCGGACAAGGGGCACAGGTGCACCTTGGGCTCCTCCTCCAAGTGTACTCTGACTTAAGTACTGCTTTTGGTACTGTTAGTAAAGTAGTTCCTCTCTGTCTCTCTGTCTCTGTCTCTGTCTCTGTCTCTCTCTCTCTCTCTCTCATGGTTTTCTCTGCTCAGTGACAGAGAAGCGTAGAGGAAGGGACCAGCCCTGTGTAACTGTCCCACCAAGGACAAAGAATAACTGTACAGATCATATCTCATTGGCTTCAACTTTAGTCTTTCCAAAGGTGGCTGATGAGAAAAATAACCTGAGGCCAAAGACCATTGGCAAGTAAAGCACAAAGGCGAGAGACCTATCTCCCCAGGCAAACCACTGTTGAGTTCTTAACTGCTGGATTGTTTCCTGAGCAAAGGAGGTTGGTATACTGTGTGCATCTAGACCTCCCAGATGAGTGGACTGCGTATTTGGATGCCTGTCGGGCATTGAGGAATACATGTCTGCTTAAGGTCACAGATGATTAGGTAAACATGAAGGCATTGTGAGAAAGGAATGAGAGAGACTCCAGTTCACATGCGGCCATCATGGCAGCTGCCCACACAGGAGAGAAGGGTCTGCATTAGTAGCCATTGACACCTTCCTTCTGAACGGAGGAGGCTTTCCTGACTGAGCATTAGACCAACCTGAACAGATCTACCAGGATGACTACAGTGTCGTCAGCCACTTTGAGGTCACCTTTCACGCTGTAGAAGCTTTCTGGCGAGCCACACATAACAATCACTGGAAGAAAGAAAGCAAGACAAAGAGTGACAGATGACGGTGGACACATCAGGCAGGAGTGAAGGTTTCCTGATTTGAGCCTGACATATTCATGTTACTTGTGGTTGTTATGTTTCCCTTCCTTCCTTCCTTCCTTCCTTTCTTCCTTCCTTCCTTCCTTTCTTCCTTCCTTCCTTCCCTCCCTCCCTCCTCCCTCTCTCCCTCCCCACCATCTCTTGACGGATGACTGTCCACTTGGTTATTACCTCCTCATCTTAAAAATAATAAAAGGGGAGGAGATGTAGAGAGCTGTATTGGGGTACCATGCCACCTGGCAGGAACTTGACACAGACCAAGGCGAAGCCCAGTGTTCTCCAAGGGCCTGCAGTTTCCTGAGAGGCACTAGCCACCTGATGCCAGCCACCTGCAGAGCAAACGAACTGGTTCTGCGAGAGTCTCCAGCCTTTGGGGGAAGGGTCCTCCCCGCCCCGCCTATATATATTTGGAAACCCCCATTAAACTTTGAGCCTTGAACAGGAAATTAGTCTTGGCTTCAATTTCCTCTTGCCACCCCATTCTATCCCCAGCTTTCCTTCCAGGAACCCAAGAACCCATTTGAAGTAACTGCGGGCAGTTACACCTCTCTCTATCTCTCTGTCTCTCTCTCTCTCTGTCTCTGTCTCTCTCTCTCTCTCTCTCTCTCTCTCTCCCCCCCCCCCCATTGAGACAGGGTTTGAACTTACTACATAGTACAAGATGGCTTCTAATTCATAGCAATCCTCCTGCCTCAACTTCTGAGTGCTAGAATTTCCGGCATGCAACACCACACCTGTCTGTCATTTTTACCTTTTTAAAGATTAATCTTAATTCCCCAAAGCTCTTCTGCTTCATTTTGCATTTAGTTACGGAGTCTGAATCGAACTGTGTGGAATCTCTAAAACACAAGGTGATCCCAAGGGGGCTAAGGGATAGAAGATGCTAGAAAATCTCCCTGAGTAAGACTCACGTTTATGAGCCCTGCTACATTCAGTGTGGAGTCTATCGCACTGGGTGGAAGTGATTCCAAATGCTATTTTTTTTTCAGTGCATGGCCTCATCATCTGTACGTGTTTGAAAGGGGAATGTGAGAATAGTTTATAATATCTTCCTAAGCAACCATCTTTGGGCTGTGACTGTATGTGCCTGTACCTAACCACGCTGAGCCTTTACCATGAATCTAGCTGCTGCCTGTCTGTGGTTTGGGTGTGGGAAGAGCCAGAGACGACACTTCCGTGATTTGTCCTGTTGTTTAGTGATAGGGTCTCACTATGTAGATGGCTGTCCTGGAATTTGCTACATAAAACAGGCTGGCCTCATGCCATCTCCCAAATGCTGGGATTAACAAAGGGCATGCAGGGCTGGTGAGATGGCTCAGCGGTTAAGAGCACTGATTGCTCCGTCAAAGGTCCTGAGTTCAAATCCCAGCAACCACATGGTGGCTCACAACTATCCGTAATGAGATATGACGCCCTCTTCTGGTGTATCTGAAGACAGCTACAGTGTACTTACATATAATAAGAAATAAATCTTTAAAAAAAAGGGGGGGCATGCATTACTACATAGGGTTTTCTTAGATCTTTTTATATGCTGTGCCACCCAGGTGACCTGTAAACTCTTTAAGATCATGAATTTTTCCTCCCCACCCAACTACCACCTCCATATATCATGGTTGACTGGTAAGTTCCTAAAATAACAAATACTTGGTTATAGCAGTAAGTGATTGTTTGAATAATGTTGGGCAACTTGTCAAGTGAGGGCCTTCCCATACAGGAAATTACCACAATTCATTCATTACTTCTGATGTGCTCATGCTTGGCAAGGGAATTCCCTGCAGAGTATAGCAGATCATTTAACAGTTTGATGAGAATGCTTTTATCCATTAGCCTTTCACAGCCAACCTTTAGCTCACTGGACATGTGAGATCTGCGTCAGGAAACTGAGGAAGTAAGATCATCTTTGCTTGCCTTGTGATTCTAAGAGGCTACGTAACAATAGTTCTGATCAGCAGATCATGGTTGAAAACATTTGAGGTCTAGTCACAAATGCCGTAATACATTGGATTTCTTATGGAGTAAAAACTCAAACACCACCCAGTAGTAATTGAGAATCTGTATGAAGTCGGCTGGTGACTGCCTAGGGAGACTCTTCTCACAGAGTAGCCCTAATGCACATTACAGGGAATTTTGAAAGACAAAGAACCAATCCAGAAAAAAAAAATGACATCTTGGTTGTTGGAAATTTCAGGGGGAAGCAAGAAGTTTAAGAAGAGCTGGAAGCATGCAGTTAGCTGAGGCATTCGGGCCCTGAGTTTCTAGAACAGGGTTGGGAGCTTTACCACACAAGAACACATCCGAAGTAAAGAATGAATTGTAATAATTTCCTGTAAGGGAAAGTCAAATATTCACTTGCTGCCATGACTAAGTATTTGCTATTTTAAGAACTTGCCAGTCAACTGAGATCTGGAGAGCAAGGGGGAGCATAAAAATAATCATAATCCTAAAGTTTGTGGACAGAGGCAAGATGGAGAACTGCCCTGTTACACAATTGACCCATGGTGGGTCATGGTCTTGGTGGGTTTATGAAGGCTGGATATTGGATTAGTATCTATGTTCATTTCATCAGTGTTTGCTTCATGTCAACAGAAATAACAACATGGTGAAGTGGTTTGCAAACATACAACTTGGGGGCAGGCAGTGAGGGCAATGCTACAGAGTCAGATTGTCCTCCTGAAGGACTCTGAGGGAGGCAGTGGTCATGAGGGAGGCTCTGTTGTTGTCTTACCATTGCTCTTCCTGTTATGGCCCATTAAGATTTCCTGGAACTGATCGCTGCGTCTCAATACATCCTTGAAGCTGAGCACCTCAGAAAAATAGGACACCCCAGCCTCCAGAGCGTTGAGGTACCTGGAGCAGGGAGATGAGAAGCTTCAAATTGGCTTTGCTTCCTTATAGTCATGCCACCTTCAATCAATCTATCTATCTATCTATCTATCTATCTATCTATCTATCTATCTATCTATCTATCTACTTATTTGTTTCTGTGCTAGAATCTTTATCTAACACCCAGGTCCTCTGTTAATAGGCAGTATACACCAAGATACCATTGCTTTGTATTGTGGATACCTAGTCTAGGCAGAGTATGGGGGTGGGGGAGTTTTAGGGACTCTTTTTGTGTGTACAAGTTGTAGACATTTGAGGGGTTCCTTCGACTATTTCCCTACTGCTATAGTAAGAAGGTTCTAGACTGAACTATAACCCAGAAGCCTCTGACACTATACAGTGTAAAACTCCAGAGCTGATAAAATGATGGCTATTCCTGTGTGAATTGGATGTTTGTATATTTCAGTTTCACACCAAGTTTCTAGGGTGAGTTCCTGGGGTTGGTTGCCACAGGTTCCCAGATGTGCACCTGGTGACACCCTCTCTTGACCCTCTAAGGCCTCTGTGGAGAGAGATGGTAGAACCAACTAGCTTCCCAAGTCACCTCCAGCACTCTTCCTGGAGTTGCAGGACCTTACTATATTTTAAAATGATGTTTCATCTATTTATGCGGTGGTGTGTGTGCATGTGTGAACACACTTGTGTGTGTCACACAGCACATGTGTGGCAATCAGATGACAACTCGCAGGAATCAGTTCTTTTCTTCCACGGTGTGAGTCCCAGGGATTAACGTCAGGTCATCAGGCTTGGGCAGCTAGTCCCTTTGCACACTGAGCTATTTTTCAGGCACAGACTTATGCTTTTTACTAGGACTTGTTCTCTCTTCTCCTGTCCCCTATTCACTCTATAAAAATGTGAGAGACATCATTTCTAACTGCTTCTTGGTTTGGGCAGAACACACATTCTCTAGTGTTCTATCTTCCACAGCAGTGCAGAAACATTGACTTCTAGCTCTCATTCGTATCCTCTAGAAACAGGATCCTATGTATTTTTCTTTAGAGGACTTACCACGGGGGATCATTAAGGCTAACAAGAATTCACTTTCATTGGCAGAGTGCTGTGAGTGTGGTCTATACTGAGTGCTCACACAATACTTGATTCACTTTGCCTCTGTGATGAGTAAGAAAGTACAAATAAACTGGTGTCTATTTCAACAGTGTCCCTGATGAAGGTGACATTTCTTCATGGCAATGCACTGATTAATAGTCTTCCTTACCAGAAACAATCTTCAGGTTCCGATCCATTCTTGTAAACATATGAAGAGTTCCAGGAAAAGGTTTTGAAAGATGCATTGTTGACTTTCCAGAAATTGACCAAGAAGTACATCAGCTTCCTGGCTGGAGGCAGGATCCTGGTTAGGGTTTCCTTATAGTCGCAGGACAATCCAAAACTTCCAGCGGAAATCATGGGATAGTTCAACTCTGTGTCAAGACTGTGCCAAAAGCGAGAGAGGAACCAATGCTAGGGTTAACTCCAGTGGTACAGAGGAGAGCCCCCTTCCTCTTTTTTTAACACGCAAGCATGAATGGTGGGAATGAAATGGGAACAGTAAAACACATATCTGGTTGATCCTCTCACTTTAAAAATAACAATGATTGCCCATAGTCTGTGTTTACAATGAAATAACTACATGCCGGATCACATTAACTTATTTCCACATGACTTCTCATACTCTCTGGGCTGGGATCTGTGAGCTGGGATGGAAGATTGAAAACTGCATGCTAAACAACCACGGTCACTGTGGTGGTTAAGTGCTTTTCTCTGTCAACTTGTCACAAGCTAGAGTCCTCTGGGAAGAGGGAATGACACTTGAGGAAATGCCTCCATCAGGTTGGACTATAGGCAAGTCTGTGAGGCATTTTCTTGATTGATTACTTAGGTGGGAAGGCCCAGTCCAAGGTGAGCAATCTCACCCCTAGGCTGGTGGAATAAGAAAGCAGGCTGAGCAAGTCACAGGGAACAAGCCAGTAGGCAGCATCCTTCCATGACCTCTGCATTGGGTCCTGCCTCCAGGTTCCTGCCCTGAGTTCCTGTCCTGACTTCTCTCCATTATGTACTGTGAGCTGAAATAAATCCTTTCCTTCTCAAGTTGCTTTTGGCCATGGAATTATTGCAGCAACAGAAAGAAAACTAGAAGACCCTTCATAATTGTGATCAGACTGGAAGTGTGCCTATGCCTTTTCTCCCTATCAGTGCCTGCTTTGTCACTCTGCGTTGGCTAGTTTTATGTCAACTTGACACAAGCTAAGTCATATGAGAGGAAGGAACCTCAACTGAGAAAATGTCCCCATAAGAGCCAGCTGTGAGACGGCCTGTAGAGCATTTTTCTTAATTAGTTATTGATAATAATGCATCATGGGTGGTGCATCCCTGGGCTGGTGGTCCTGGGTTCTATAAGAAAGCAGGCTGAGTAAGCCATGGGGAGCAAGCCAGTACAAAGCACTCCTCCATGGCCTTTGCATCAGATCCTGCCTCTAGGTTTGCACTGGTTTAAATTCCTACCTTGGCTTCCCTCAACAGACTGTGACTCAAGATATGTAAGGGAAAGGCGGTTCAGTGACTGGCCCAACTTAGGATCCAGCTCAAGGGGAGGCTCCAAGGCCGGACACTATTACTGATGTTATGGTGTGCTTACAGACAGGAGCCTAGCATGGCTGTCTTCTAGGAGGCCCAACAAGCAGTTGACTGAGACAAACACAGATACTTATACCCAACACTTGGACTGAAGTCAGGGACCCCTGTGGTTGAATTAGGGAAAGGCTGGAAGAAGCTGAGGAGGAAGGCAAACCCATATGAAGACCAGCAGTCTCAACTAACCTGGAACCCCTGAGATCTCTCAGACACTGAGCTACCAACTAGGCAGCATACACTACTGGTATGAGGCCCCCTACACAAATACAGCAGAGGACTGCCAAGTCTGGCTTCAGTGGGAGAAGACCTGCCTAACTCTTGAGAAACTTGAAGCTCCTCAGAGTGGGGGAACCTAGTGGGGGGAGGGCATCCTCTTGGAGGTGGGGGGGGCAGGAGGAATGGGATGAAGAACTGTGGAAGGGGGACTGGGGGGGGACAACTTGACTGTAAAAAGAAATAAAAGTAGTAAAAAAATATGTAAGTCAGATAAACCTTTTCTTCCCCAGGTTGCATTTGGTCATGTTTTATCACACAAATAGAAACCCTGACTGAGACACTGTCCATCTCCAACACAAAACTTAGACTTTTTTTCATGAAGTTATTTCCCCACTTGAAACTCAGCCCTCAAGCAGATGTGACCATTGCTTTCTGTACAATTCTGCATCCTCTCCCTCCCTCCCTCTCTCCCTCCCTTGCTCCCTCCCTCTTCTCTCTCCCCTTCCCCCTCTTTTCCCTTTCTCTCCTCTCTCTCCTCTCTCTCTCTCTCTCTCTCTCTCTCTCTCTCTCTCTCTCTCTCTCTCTCTCTCTCTCTCGTATTGTGTCTTGGCCAGTGTCCCTCTCACCTCCATTTGGAAGGGCATATTTCACTCAATGTTTTTTTTTCTGCTTGACAAAACTAAAATGCTTTCGTCATGACCCAGTTTCCTGGGTTCCCCTTTCCATTTGAGCAAGGTCATCAGCACCTGATCCACGAGATAAGAACAAGATTCTATGTGTGTCTGTTTGGGTGTGGAAGATGGGCTTGGAAATGCTTCTGTAGTGTGCCTGACATGGTGTACTGAGCATCTGGGCTGCTGAGTTGCTGGGTGTGAGGCAACATGCTGACTTCCAGCAGAAACCTCAGAGGTTCGTGTCCTGTGAAACCTATGCTGGTCTCCTCTGGATCAGTAAGAGGCATTTCTTTATTCAGAAGACTGAACAAGCGAGAGAAAGACTAGTGAGAAGAGTCTTGACAGGGAAATGTGAAGAGTTTTGGCCAGGGAATGTACGATCTGGAACAGAGCCAGTTTCACTGAGGGAAATAAATTGAAGGGGTGGGACCAAGATTTCTAAATCCACAAATAGATTTTCTATTCTACAATAGATTGAAGGCTTTTTTCTCTAAGCCATGAAGGATGTCACACAGAGAACTTCAACATGTTATTTCTATTCATCTCAGATAAGCACCTGGTTGTTTCCCCACATTTCCAAACCAGTGACACAACAGAGTTCTACTAAGGTCCTCTCTCTTCTGTCTGTGTCCTACCCTCTGCCCACTTTGGGGAATTTCCTTTACTAAACTCGAGTGTTCCTCATACCTTGTTCCTTCTAACACTCAGATATGAGGCACTGTATCTGAGCAGCTTCTGCAGTCATTACACCCTGATCAAAGTAGGAGGGATCTGAGGATGGGAAAAGGCCGTGACAGAGAGATGGCAAGGCACAAGGGGCCCCACGTGCCTCTCTCTGTTGCCCTGACAACACTGCTTGTCTAATCATTTGACACTCAACCAAAGTACTTACTACATCTGGAAGGTGGAATATGTGCACGAGGGCCCCAGGAGGGCGCAGCCCATCTTATGATCTCTCTGTAGGAGAAAAAGAAAAATACCTAAGACAAATTCAATCAACCAACAGACAGAAAAGAGGCGGGCAGGAACACTATGAGAAATGGATTCCTAAGAGTCTGTGCGCAGAGCAGGAAGGAGCTATTCAAAGGATGGAAATGAGAGGAGGAAGATTCTTACGTATCTCCGTCTCTCTGTTGCTAACTCTTATCTGAACTGGGTTTTAAGGAGCTCAGGAGAATTAAAAGCTCTCGAAAACCATGTAGATGTGAAAGATACCCCTTACTCTGTGCATCTTGTAAAAGGGCTTCCACAGATTACAGATTTCAAGACTTCAATACTAGAAGCTTCACATCGACCTCATGGGTCGTATCATGGATGTCAGGATTTGTATACCATATCCACTACATGAATACCACAGAAAGTCTCAGTCTTGGGGGGGCTGGGCAGATTCTAGCATAGGGATATAGAAATCCAAGGGAGAAGAAATAGTGTGGGTGTTTTTATTGACTAGTATTTCATCTTTTGAGGCTTGATTGTTCATTAGCCCATTAACTGATAGGGTAGAGCTTTTTTATTCATTTTGTTATTTTTAGTTCTTTGTATATGGTAGCTATTAATTCTCTGTCAAATGGTCAGCAATAATTTTTCTCTTATTTTGAAGATTGCCTCCTCACCCAACTAACTGTTCCCTTTACTGTACAAATGCTTTGAATTTTTGTGGGTTTCCATTTGTTGATTGTTAGTCTTAAATCTTGAATTAGAACCCTATTCAATGCCGTTTATCTCGAAGTGTTTTCTCTATTTTTCCCAGTTTAAGAGTTTCCAGCTTTTCATCAAGGTCTTGGGTCTATTTGGAGTTGGTTTTATGTCAGGTGAGAGATAGGGATCTAGCCTCATCTACTCATATGTGCATATGTGGATGCCCAGTTTCCCCAGCACCATCTGTTGAAGAGGCTGCCTTCTGTCTTTTCTCCAATGTGTATTTTTCATACTTTTGTCTGAAGTCCGGGGATTATAGCTGTGCGGTTTGATATCTGGACCTTCTATGTCATTTCATTAATCCGTGTATCTGTTTTTGTTCATATGGCTCTATAGGATAACTTAAGTAGTATATGGTGATACCTTCACCATTATTCTTTTAGGTCACTTTGCTTGTCTGGGGTCTTTGCGCTTCCACATAAAACAAGTCTGTATGTGTGTAGGTTGTTGTTGTTTTTTCTATTTCTTTGAACAATGACATTGTCATTTTAGTGTGGCTTGCATTGAATCTGTAAACTGTTTTTGTTAAAAGAGACATTTTTACAAAATTAATTCTTCCAATCCTTGAGCTCTTGCGGTCGTTCAGTTTTCTGGTGTCCTTTTCAAGTTTTCTTCAGTGCTTGAGCTTTAACATGGTGGAAGCTTTTCACTTACTTATTTAGGTTTGGTTCAAGGTATATGGTCTAGGCAATTGTGAATGGGATTGTTTTCCGGGTTCCCTGTATATTCCTACCATAAAGAAGACTATGGGTTTTATGCTAATTTTGTATCAGGACATTTTACTGAAAGTGTTCAGCAGCTCTGAGAGCTTTCTGGTGGAGTCTTTCAGAGTTCTCACATATGGAATCCTCCCATTTATAAATAGAACACGTTGACTTCTTCCTTACCTTTCCTATTTGCATCCTCTCTCTCTCTCTCTCTCTCTCATCTTATTGCTGTAGCTAAGATTTTCAACATTTTATCCGCAAGAGTGGAAAACACAGATACTTTTGCCTTTTGTTTCTCATCTTTGTAGAACCGCTTTGAGTTTTCTTCATTTACTAGGATATCAACTATAGGTTTGTCATATGTATTGTTGGTTATATTGAGATATATTCCGTCTACTCCTAATATCTTCAGGGCCTTTATCATGAAGGTATGTTGGATTTTGTCAAACGCATACATTGAGATGGTAATGTGATTTCCGTCCTTGAGTCCATTTATATGATCTATTGTTTATTGATTTTTATTATTATTAACCTATTCATGAACTCATAGCAGTTCTCAGCTTGCAACCTTTGGAGGTTGCATATCAGATATCCTGCATATCAGATATTTACATTACGATTCCCAACGGTAGTAAAATGCTACGATTATGAAGTAGCAATGAAATAATTTTATGGTTGCGGTCACCGCAACATGAGAAACTATTAAAGGGTCGAAGTATTAGGAAGGTTGAGAACTACTGATTTAGAATGAAGCTAGGTTGATTACTATGAATAATTCGTGTGTGTGTGTGTGTGTGTGTGTGCGTACATGCGTGTGTGTGCACACATGCATGCATGTATGTCTGTTATGCCTTGCTGTTTATAAGAAACTCAGGTCTCCTCACGCTTACAGACAAGCACCTTACTGCCTGGGACATCTCCTCAGTTCTCGGACCTTCTTGAATTGAGTTTACAAGGTTTTTTGTTTGTAGAATCTTCATGTCTGTGTTCGTTGGCAGATGGGTAGTAATTTTCTCCTGTTGTTTTATTATATCTTTATCTGGTTTTGGTCTAAGAACTGGCTTCATACAAAGAGTTTGGAAGTGTTTATTCCCTTTCTATTTTATGGAAATAATTTGAGAAACAGATATTAGTTTTTTAATGGTCTTGTAGAATCCTGCATTGAATCAATCAGGATCTGGACTCTTTTATTTAGAAGATTTAAAAAACTTTTTTTGCTTCAATTCCATCACTCCAATTTAAATATCTCTCTTTCAGTTCTTTATCTCATCTTACTCTAACTTTGTAGGTCATACAAACCTCAGTGTCTTAGGTTTTCCAATTGATGAAGCTAGTTTTTAAGGCATGCTCCTACAGTTTTCTGAACTTCATTCCTGTCTGCTGCGATATGTCTCCGTTTTCACTCCTAAGTTTATTAATTTAGTTTCCCCTCTCTTCCAGCTAGTTTGTCTATGACTTTGTTGATTTTGTTTGTCTTTTCAAAGAACTTTTTGTTTTGTTGATCTTTATATTTTTTCCTTTCCTACTTTATTAATGTGAGTTCTGATCTTAATTACCTCTCTGTTGCTTGTTCCTGTTTCTCAAAGGCTCTGAGATACATCATTAGGTTATTTTTTGTGTGTGTGATCTCTGATTTTTAAAGTAAGCACCCATGGTTACGAATTTCCCTCTCAGAAATGTGTTCATTGCTTCCCCCAGATTTTGGAATGTTGTGTTTTAATTTTTACTTGATTTTAGTAGTTTTAAAAAAAATTCCCTCCTTAATGTCTTCAATAATTCATTGCATAATAGTGTATTTTTCAACCTCCAGGACTCTGCCTATTCTTGTAGTATTCTTTTGCTCTAGCTTATTCCATTTGCATTCAAACGGGATAGAAGAAGTTATGTTGAGTTTTATTTGTTGAGACTTGCTTTGTGTCCTAAGATGTTATCTGTTTTATAGAATTTTCCACAGACTGCTGAGAGGAATATGTTTCACAGTGTCAGTGTGATGGGATGCTTTCTGTATGCCCTATATGTTCATTTAATCTATTAGATCATGTAAATCTAGTGCTTTCCTGCCACCCCTTTTAGTCAGGATGATCTGTCTACTGGTCAGAGTAGGAAGTCATGTACAATGATAACAAATAAAAATTTAAACATATATCCAAAGTAATGAATTAAAATTAAAGTAAAAATTCCCCTTATATCACAGCATATACATACAATGTTCCAGGACACACGAGCACGCGCGCACACACACACACACACACACACACACACATCTTTTTGGAAATCTGTGCAATAAAGTCAGGGTACCTTTGGATCATACAGCAACATGACTGCAGCTGGTGTAGGCGATGTGTTGTGTAAACATAACCACATTTCTCACTGTGACCATCCCAGACTTACACACACACACACACACACACACACACACACACACACACACACACAAGCTACTTACTGTAATCTCCCTGAGTAGGTCAAGGCCTTCACAGGTGCTGCTCCGGCAGTCACCTGACTTGTGAATCAGACCGTCGGAGTAGATGAAAGTCGCGTTCACAGTCACATTTAGGCCTGTTACCCAGAAATTAGGAAAAACAGGAAACCAGTGTTATGCTTCCACAATTTTCCCAGTTGTGAGACAGCCCTTCCTGATGAATTTCAAGGGGGCTGGGGAAAGGTATCTGTGATGGTGAATCTCGGTTTCCAACTTGGCTACATTTGGAAGGAACCCAATCCAAACATCTGGGCACATCTGTGAGGGATTTCTCCTGGTTTGATTACTTTAAGTGGGACACACACCCCATATCCAGATAATGTGAGGTCAGAAGATCCACTGCTAAGTCAGGGCCACTCCTTCTGGAGGCAGCTGACATAAAGGACAGAGAAGAAGCAGGTGTGTTCCTTTCTGTCTGCTCGTCCTCGCTCTCACTGGCAAGCTCATCTATCCCAAGTTATTCTTTCACTGGTGTTCAAACCCACTTAGTGAGGATTTGCTGTAGACTGAAAACTGGCAGCCCTGTAGGACCTCCCTGGAACTCCAAGGCCAGATCGGGACTGTTGAGGCATCCAGTCTCGTGTTCTGAGCGATACTGGATTGATGGCCTTCCTGTGAGGAGACAGCCTTTGTTGGAGTACTCAGAGCACAGCCTCTGAGCCACTCCCATGAAAGCTTTACAAATATATAGTTATATGTTAGTTCATTCTATCAGTTCTGTTCCTTAAAGAACCCTGACTAACACAATATTCAAGTTCAGGTCTAAGACTATTCTGAGTTCCTTCTTTCTCTCTGTCCTCTTGTCCCTCTCTCCCACCTTCCCTGTATTCATTTTTCTCTTATTTTATAGAGATAATTCACCCATGATAGAACTCATCCATTATGAAAATATGGCATGAAAGTGTAATTTGATAATTTCAGTACATGTGTAGATTCAAATATTAATCGCCACAGTCCAGCTTAAAAGCATTTTTTTCATTATGTTCACAGCTCTCGTCTTTTCATAACCCCACATTCCGCACGTTTCCAGTACGGACTGGGAAGCACCAGGAAAGTAGATATGACAGCATCTTGTTCTTTCATGTTTCCAAGTTGCCACAATTATATGTGAGGTACAGTTCTCCTTGCTCTCTGATTATCATCTGCCCATAAGCCAACACAAGGTTACTTTGTTCCTGTAATGTTCCTTGGACTTTTCCATGTGCTCACGATACAGCATTGAGTAAAATCAGTCCCTAGTGGCCTGAGGGCCACATATTCTCTGGGAAATCACACAGAATGGTGCTATTGCTGGTAGCATGGCAACGGGAGCCCCTTTGGGGTGCCAAGACTTGAGAGATGAGAATGTGAGCCACACACATGCGCAGTTTCTGGATGGGGGGTTGGGGTGGAACAAGGAACAAAAGCCAGATAAAGATTGTTCTTAGCTTGTCTCAGAATCTCCAAGGAAGCCCATGCACTTGCTACTTAGTGAACGAGGGGTAGAATAGACTTGGGGGGTATTGGAAGAAGGTCATATTGGGCACGTATGTGTATTTTGTTGTAGAATGGGATCATTCTGGAGCATTTTAAATGTCTCCAGACATTTTACATGTCTCACTGTCACTTTAAAAGAATTTCTCTAGATTCTAATGAGAGAATAGATCCTGGAGAACAAGGAGAAAGAAGCATGGAGATCAGTTAGGAGCTATTAATACTTAAGATAGCTTGAAATAAACATGTGACAATGAATTAGGGGGATTACATGGTCGCATTTTGAAATTTGAAGGTAGAGCCAGAAAGAAAGTGCTGATGGATGCGACTTGAGGAAAAGAGGGTGCAGGTGTTTTCAATGTTTCTTGTCCTGAGAAAGTGGCTAATGGGGAATGTAAATCAAGGACTGAGTAAGAGGGGAAAATTTGCAAGTGTAGAGTCGTGACTAGGGGGTCAAGAGCTTTGGGGAAAGCCAGGTTTCTAGGGAGCTGGAGGCAGGAGGATCTGGATTTCACAGTCAACCTGAGCTACATGAAAACCTCTTTCAAACAATCCATAAATATAAAATAGAACAAAAAAAAATCACCAGGTGTGCACATTGGGTGTGAGATGCCTATTAGATTTCTGAATGGATGTAACAAGCCATTAAATATGCCAATCAGAAGAAGTTATCCATGAGTGACACCCTGTGTTCTTACACAAACCATCTGAAGCTCTCTGACTTCTGTTTCCTTACATGTAAAGGTGAGGTCCAAACCATGTTTGCCTGACGTGCCACGTTTGAATAATATCTTTAAAAGAGTACAGTCTACCTAAAACAGAAGGAAAATTTGGAACATTCAAAAGTATGTGCTCCTAAAAGTTGAGACCTTATTGTTCTGAGAATAGAAGCAACTCTTTCCTCCTACACTTGCAGCAGAGATGTGTCTACCAAATCTGGTATATAACATCCTTCAGTTCTGGTTACTATTTAACCCAACAACATTTACACTGACACTTTATTCACTAGGAGACCCAGCTGAGAGATGTAATTGTTTGGTAGAACTTGCTGAATTAGAGGTAGATGATTAGACCAACCAGAGACAACCAGAGGGGTGGAGGGCTTGTGGTGAGCTAAACAGTTAAAACGCAAGTATAGCCATAAACCGGCCATACTACTGAACAACACTATATATATATGTTGTATATATTTATTTGTGCATGAAGGAACAGAGAACCCATGGGGGAATGCGTGTGGAGGTCAGAGGACAAGTAGTGGAAGTCATTTCTCTCCTGTCAAATGGGTTCCAAGGATTGAACTCAGTTCTTCCATCTTGGTGGCAGGTGTCTTAACTGGCTAAGCCATTTGGCCAGTCCCCATTAAACAGTGTGGAGCCTTTATCCTACTTAATTTGCATATTCTTAGGAAGAATAGAGCTGGAGAGATGGCTCAACAGTTAAGGTCACTTACTGTTCTTGCAGAGACCTGGGATCAGTTCCCACCACCCACATGGAAGCTCCCAACCATTTGCAAGTCTAGTTCCAGGGGATTTCATGTCCCCTTTGACTTCAATGGGCACCAGACATACATGTGATATAAGCAAATACTTATAGATATAAACAAATTTTTAAAGTCTAAAAATAAATGGGAGGATATAGTGTATTGGGAGTCAGGGCTCAGTACAAATGAAGCTGGAGTGTGTCTGGGGGCCTGGACCCCCATGTGAGGAAGAATGGTAGCAAGTCGGCTGACTACAGTCTTGGAAGTCCAGGGGAAGATTCAGGATGTGGTGTTGTTACTTCCTCTTGAGAAAGTCTGTGGTGACTGTAAGCCAGCCCCTCCCTCAGGTGTGTCCACAACATACTATTTCTACCATTTTCCCACTCTAATTTCTACTTATTCCTCAATATCCATGTAGCTTTACTACATCCAAAAAACAAAACAAACAAAACAACAACAACAACAAACAAAGAAACCTCCAAAATAAAACCCAAAACTCTCCCAACCCTCCCCTTATCAGCATGAGAGCTCAGCTTCTCCCAACACTGCAGGGATGCTGAGAAACTTAAAAATCTGAGTGACATAGCAAAATCCACACGTAAACCCCAGGGGACCTAAGGAAGGAGAATCATTATGTATTAGACTTGGTGGCAGACCCATGACTTCATCACTGTGGCCCCAGTTCTGTATCCACTTACTGACAGAACGGAGCTGGAGTGCTGGGTCATTCCATTCTTGACACGGACCTGTGTTTGCAAGAGTCATGAGTCCTACAAAGGGATATTTATTCTGCAATGAAGCTGCAAGAGGTTAGAGGTAGAGTAACTTGCTTCGCTTTTATCCCTGGTAAGGAGTGGAGCTGAAACGTGCAATGTGGTTCTAGATCAATTTTGGGGCTCTAGATCAAACTTGGGGTTCTAGATCAAACTGGGGTTCTAGGTCAACTTTGGGGTTCTGGGTCAACTTTGGGGTTCTGGGTCAACTTTGAGCTCTTACTGACAGTGGTTCTTGAGAAGCAAACTTCTGGGGAGCGCTGAGTCACTTTGGAGGGGGAGGGACAATCCTGTGAGCTCACAGCTGTTTCTGTAATTGTATCAGACCTTGATTTTTCCTACTCTGTTTCTGATGGAACTTTCTAGATGCTAGAGAATATAGATTGTTGTAGCAGATTAAATATAGAAGCAATCAGAAGACTATGTCCTTCTTATATTAAGCTGAACATTAGCGACACAGACGTTTATATCAATTTCATTCCTTCATCCTTCCTCTTTTTTTCTTTTTCTGGCTTAAAAAATAAAATTTTTTTTAGTAATGAAATGTATTTTAGATAGTAAATTGTTTGCTACTTTTTAGTGAGCAAGCATTTAATTGCCAAACTAACAAACATCAATATATGCAACCATATAAAACTATTCAGGGTCCTCAATTTTTTTTAAGATCCACTCTTGAGACCCACTAAGACAGAACATACTGCACCATGATGTCCATGTATATTTTACAGTTTACTGTTCCATTATTTTAATTTGATAAAGGAATATCTTCAGTTTATCTCTCCAGATTTTTAAAGATTGAACCTTTTTTTTCAAACGATGGTATGACTTCAAATTAAAATTTTAAAAATAAGCGTGTCCCTTGTCCTGGCAGTTTATGTTATCGTGACATAATCCAGAGTCAGTGAGGAAGAGGAATTCTCCAATGAGGTCTGGGGGAAGGACACACAGGGTACGAACTTAGCCATGGAACACATATCCTCAAGGAACTGAAGACTTGGGACTGAAGGAATCTTTTCTCAAATTATTTGTACCATTTTCACAAATTACTTTCTACTTATTCTTCAATATTCGTGTAGTTTTACTAAGTCTAAAACCAAACCAAACAAACAAAACAAAAAACCAACCAACCAACCAACCACACACACACACACACACAAAGAAAAAAATTAATCACTTACTTTGGGATGTCACCCACAACCTTTAAATTATCAATATCTTCCAATATTAGCCCTCATACAGTGTTTTGAATTTTCCCCAAATGTCAAGCAGTCCAAATATGCTCAACATATTTAGAATACAGTGTCTTTCCCTTCTCTAACCTGCTCCTCTTGAGCTCAGTATATAGGAACAAAATGGGTTATCAAGTGCCAGTTTCTAGGCATGTCTGTTTCTTCTTCCACAGAACTAACCCTTTCTGAACCCATCCTTCTGCCTCAGCCTTGTTACAAACGAGAGGAGTGAATGAAAACCAATCTGTCAGTCAATCAGTAGATGATAGAACAGAAGTTCACATTCAGGTTGCATGTACTCAGATACCAAGATGGTAACCAATGTCTTCTGCTATTTGTTTGATGGGTCAAGCAACATGCTCTTTGAGTAACAGCAACAGTACCATCAATGCTATTCCTAACGGGATGAAACCATCTTTAAAACATTGTCAAAAGGGTGATGTGTACCCATATGCCTCACTGCCTGAAGTGCGGCCATGGGTTTTCTCATTGAATCCCACTAGACCCACAGCCAGGACTGTCATTTATTCTGGTTTTATACCTGAGGAAACTGAGCTCCGGAAGAGTTAGCTAACTTGCTTCAGGTCATAGCTATGGTAAATAGCCAATCAGGACTGAACCAAATTCCATCACAATCTGAATCTTTGCTGCTGATAGCGTCCCACAGCTTTGTCTTAATGAGAGGTGTAGTTAGTGGTGAATCGCTTGCAGTGGCACTATGATACATGCATAGGACTCAGACAGAAATGGACCTGATGATGTAAAGTGCTTGGCATCTGCTGTGACACCATTGCCCACCAAGCCAACCCCACAGAGCTGTGGTGACTAAAGACATGGTGTGACGAGACATTCTCCAGAACTTGTCTAGTATGTTACAGATCTTCAGGAAACAAATGGAGCCTCTATGAGATGGCCATGCTTAATACCCAGGCTAACAGACGGAACCTTAACCCAGGTCGTTAGATTTCAAATCCACCTTCTTTACCACTGGACCACACTGTCTCAGTAAATGTGTGTGTGTGTGTGTGTGTGTCTGTGTCTGTGTGTGTGTGTATGTATCTGCGTATGTCTGTGTGTCTTTGTGTGTATGTCTGTGTGTCTGTGCGTGTGTGTCTGTATGTGTCTGTGTGTGTTTGTATGTGTGTGTGTGTCTGTGTTATATTATGATTGCAGTAAATATGAGCATGTTATTACACAGTCTCTCAGTTCTACTTAGGTCTATATCAGACTGCCTCGTGTGCATCTGAATCTAGTTTGGACACAACTGGGAAGATGACATACATTCACAGAAGTAGATTCTTGCCACAAGATTTTAAACAGAAGATTATGATATGCCATCTTTAAGACCCAAAGTAACCATTAAGATGTATCAAGTACTCACTGACTCAGTAATTCTATTTGTGGTAATGGGGTCTCTGGGAATGGAGAAAAACTATATATAAGAAAAAGGGTTGCCGGGCAGTGGTGTCGCACACCTTTAATCCCAGCACTTGGGAGGCAGAGGCAGGCGGATTTCTGGGTTTGAGGCCAGCCTGGTCTACAGAGTGAGTTCCAGGACAGCCAGGGCTATACAGAGAAACCCTGTCTCGAAAAACCAAAAAAAAAAAAAAAAAAAAAAGAAAAGAAAAAAAAAGGGTTGTAGCATTGTAAAAATAACCACAAGATATTAAAAACAATTAGATATTTTTCAAGAAGAGAATTTTTAGATAATGGGGGGGGGTGGTTTCTACTCTAAGGGACACCCTGTGAGCATTCATGTGACTGAAGTGGCAATGTAGTCCTAAGAAAGTCGTTTGTAGGATGATGTGTTGTGACACAGAAGATGCAAAATCGTCCCTGTGCTATACTGATGACCAAGGTCTCAAAAACAGGACACTAAGAGAGAGTGTTCAGGCAGCGCAAAATTATTGCAGGCACTTGGCTCTTCTCGACGTGTTTTACGTCAGATTATAAAATTTTTTTATGAATAAAAGATAAGGTCAAGAAAGGCAACAATTAATTTGATTGTGAATGTATAACCCTGGCTATATCTGATAGTGAGGGCGGCGGGAGACAGGAAGAAACCGCATGGCCAGAGAAAAACCTTTCTATGAATGAGAAGTTCGGAGAAAGGTTCAATACCTGTATGAGTTTCTTCCTTCTTGACCAGGGACCATATGAGATCTCAGGTCCAGCCCAAATCTTGCCCCTGAACAGCTACAGAAGGAAGCATGTCTAAATCTGGGCCAGAACCCAGTTTTAAGTAGGGTATGTCACTGCTGTGAGTGCTTTTTCTTTTTTTCCAGCAGGGCGGGGAGGACCATAGCTCACTCCAACCGCTCTTCCCAGGAAGGAGAGAGAATGGAGTTCTGAGATGAACTTAGAGGAGTCTGGGTGATCAGGCAAAGTCTGCGAGGTCTCTGCCTTTCTGAAGCAAAAGGTTGTACATAGAAAGGCGTCCATGGTTCGCCATAGTCTTACCGGCTTCACGCAGGCGCTCTCGCACTAAGTCCAGTCCTTCCTCCACAGCCTCCTTCAAGCTGTCCTTAGGGTCTCTGTAGGCTGAGTTGTCCATCATCAGGACACTGATCTCGTAGCTGCCATTGCGGCAGTTCTCCCTCACCTGGGAGGTCCAGAACATCAGCGCGGGCTGGAACAGCAGTAACCGCACAGCCAGGCCCAGCAGTGACGTCATGACCTGGCTCACCGTCGCACCATGCCCCCTGGGGATTGCTTGCTTGTGGAGACACGGGAAGCCCCTCTGGACAGCCGCTAGCAGAGTCCCTTGGTCCTCTCTTCCCCACGCACCTTTCTGGCCTTGCCACACTGGTCACACGGGCCGTGGAACTCAGCCTGCCTGCCAGTAATTAGCAGGTACATTATGGTAGGAGGTAAAGCAAAGTTCACTTTGTGTGTTTGCACACAGAAAGGTCAGAGCTATAAACGACAGGATTACCAGGGCCCCATCCAATAAAAATACACCCGTTTGTGACACATCACTGGGAAGAGGGAAGAGAAGAAGGGAGCAGTATATTTTACATAACAGGCTTTATGAAATGGAAAATAAAGGTCGAAGGGCTCATGGCAAGCACAGCAAGTGACAGCCCAATAGTACTTCAGCTTCAGCCGCACATCATAATGCGAGCGTCTGCTAGGATGAACTGCGCGCGCATCTGCCGTCCAGCCAGCCTCCATCCTTCAGCTCTTCACTACGGCTTGGACAGTAGCAAGGCTCTGGGGACATAACCACGGACGATGCGGATGCACGAATGTCCGCTTGGATCACACGTTCATTCTAACGGGACAAACAGCGGACTAGTGACGAGCTAAGGTCAACAATGGAGAAAAGAACGGAGCGCTGTGGGAACGCCGGGGAAAGTTAACATAATTCCAGAAAGTCAAGGAAGTTTCCCTGCGAGCATAAATGTCCCCAAACTGAGCTCTGAAGGATAAACGGGCGTTAGCTGAGTGGGAAGGAGGACAGCACGGGATAGGCGAGGGATCGTGAAGACAGAGGTGGGAAGGGGTGAGGTGGATTTGAGGAACCGAGAGATCCAGCTTGATTGGCGTGCTGTGGATTTTGAAGCAATGATGAACAAATGAAGTAGAGATGCAGAGAGAGTCCTGGAGCAGCCGCCCGGAGGGCAGCTTTTGAAGCAGGCTGCTGCATTATTGATTTGAATAGCTCACAATGGCTGACTGAGGAGGTGCAGGGCAAGCCATTTGAATAAAAGAGCTAAAGGAAGTAGGAGTCTGGTTTGAAGACAGGCTACCCACTTGGCAGGAACACCAGTGAGATAAACAGCAGGCCCTCCCTAGAGAGGTATGCAAATGGAATAAACAGTGCAGAAGTCACCATAGATCCTAGAAAGGGCCAGACAGTGGTGACTGCGTAGGAGAAAAACCAAAGAACAGGAGCTGCGTTTTAAGTAAACCTTTTCAAGTGACAAAGTAGATTAATATACAAAGGATCGATAGAATGTCAATGAACATGCATGGATTGTAAAATAAAGACTCACTCACCCACATTTCAAGTTCCCAAGATGATAAAGAATATTACGTTTGCTTTACCTTTGCACCCCTGAACACCATATCCCTAGGACTTCATCTCTTTTCCATGCTGGAGAGCCAAGAGGCGTAAGAAACTGTCTATGAAGAAATAAAGTGTAGCAGACACTTGTCGGATATGGCACAGGTATTTCTGAGTACACAGGTAACTGGATGGGAGGCATGGGATATTGTTGAAACACAGTCAGAAAAATGACACCTGGGGAACAATGTCCCCTTGGGAGCTGTAGAGAAGCTTCATGAAAAAAAAAAAAGCAGAAGGATTTTTACCTCAAGTGCATTTTGATCCCTGCATTGTTCTTGGACTTGATTTTGTGCCTGTGTTAAAAATTTACACTGAATTTCTAAGATATGTTTATACTTGTTAGATACCAGAACACAGCTATAGAACCCAATCTAACGAAAGGGTATCCTGAGTGCTGACCTCACTGTGCCCCGAATCTGGCTATGGCCTTCTTCTGCCTTGCTTTTGTGCTTTCCAAGATACAATCTATAGTATGTGCCAGGCAAGTATGTCTAAATTGGTCTGTCCTGAGAAAAGTTGTGGGAAAGGGCTGCTCTCTTATTATTTAGTATGTGCTTAGTGTTGTGATCATAAAAAGAGAAAGAGGTTTAGAGAAGCTGGTATATGGCGGTGTGGGAGAAGGGGGTGCCTCAGCGGGCCCATGCCAAGGCATCCCTTCCCCAGAGGGACCAGACACACACACCAGCATAGTATAGAGTTTATTTAGGGCATGGGATGGGAGTTAAGGGGGTAGTGGAGGCAGAGAGAGGGAGAGAGAGGGAGAGAGTAGAGAAGCAGAGGGCAGCCATGACCATGTGGAGAGAGGGGGGAGGGGAGGAGAGCCCAAGAGGGGTAAGAAAGAAGCTGAGAGTGAGAGAGAGAGATAAGAGGTAAGAAGTAAGAGAGAGAGGAGGGGCAAGCAGTCTCTTTTATAGTAGGCCAGGCCTTCCTGGCTGTTGCCAGGTAATTGCAGGGTGGAGCTTAGCCAGAACCCTAACGCTTACTAGGGTTGATTTAGATGTTTTACTGATCATGCTTTGCTGAACTCAAACAGCCTTCCTTAGAGCATTGCTTTCTTTGTTATATTTGCATATCAAAGCACACTGGAAGTGAAGTAAATGTGTCTGCAGCGTTAGACTGTATGTGCCTCAGACTCCAAGTCTTGTAGACAGATCTGCTTAGGTCGACAAAAGTCGACAGGCTATCAGAAGAGAAAGAGCCGTGTGGAGAGGAGAGAATGCTGGAGGAGATGCAATCCCAAAGGCTGGTTGGGGCGTGGTTATTGATTGGTGTTGGTTGTCAGTGCCACAATAAAGACAGAAGCTCACCAAGGCGCAAAGTCTTCTTTTTCTGAAGGAGCAGAGGGGCTCAGCCTTCTTGGAAAAGACTGATCCTCGGCTAGCTCATACCAGTTACTTTATTCGAATATTATATAAGGTTAATTGGGGCTGGGAAAGGTTCCAACTACCAAAGGTATTCTACCCTTGCTGACTGAGAGAGCAGACAACCCTCATAAATCTCAGTCTCTTTCAACCATGGCTAGCCATATTCAAAAGTAAGAACTCCAAGTTTGCCAGGAGGGTCTTAGGACCCAGACTGGTGCAGCTACAGAGCTCTCTTGTAGCACCAAGAGCAGATGCCCTAGCAAGACATTTCTTTAAGGTTCAGTCTCAAAACAATTTCTCAGCCTCTACTGATTCATCCAAACTGATCGGTCCTATGTGTCCCAGGGAAAGTATGTGGGTTCCCAGGCCTCACAAGGCTCTGCTTCTATTGAAGAGGAGGCCATTGTGGTTATTTTAAGGGGCAGGGTGGGTGTCTTAGTTTGGGTTTTATTGCTGTGGAGAGATACCATGACCAAAGCAACTTTTATAAAGGACAATATTTAATTGGGGCTGGCTTACAGATTCTGAGGCTCAGTCTATTATCATCATGGAAGGAAGCATGGCAGCATCCAGACAGACATGGTACTGGAGATCCTGAGAGTTCTACATCTTGCTCCAAAGGCAACCAGGAGAAATCTGTTTTCAGGCTGCTAGGAGGAGGGTCTCCAAGCCCATCCCTGAAGTGACATACTTCCTCTAACAAGGCCAGACCTACTGCAACAAGGCCACAGGTTCTAATAGTGCCCCTCCCTGGGCCAAACATATTCAAACCACCACAATGGGTCATGCTGGGGGATGGATAGTGGACATGGTGTTCAGTCAGTGTGATGGTCAGTCCTGACTATTAACTCGGAAGGAATTAGAATCACTTAGGAGACAGACTACAGGGAGGGCACTTCCAGAAAGGATTGATGGAGGGAGGCAGACTCACATTGAAAGTGGGTTTCTGAGGTCCTAGGGTGAGTGAAAAGGAGAAACCCAGTGGGTCGGCAGCACCAGTTCTGCTGTTTCCTGACTATGGACACGGTGTGAGCAAACCTCTCCTCCTCTTGGCTACAGTTAAAGCTGTTCTTGCCACCATGCCTGTCCCCTTTGAGGGGCTTGTGCCTTCAATCTACAAGGAATTTTGCCAAAGAATAACAAAACAAAAGCCTGGAAACTTTGTGCACCAAATAAGAGATTCTGCTGAGTCTGTAGAGGAAGAATGTGTCAGTGGTATGCTTCTCAGCTGTTTACCTAATAGACTCATAGGCTAGCCACAATGTGTGTCTTAGTTAGGATTTTATCGCCGTGAAGAGACACCATGACCAAGGCAACTCTTATAAAAGTAAACATTTAATTGGGACTGGCTTACAGGTTCAGAGGTTCAGTCCATTACTGTCATGGCGGGAGGCATGGCAGTGTGCAGGCAGACATGGTGCTGGAGGAGCAGAGAGTTCTACGTCTTGATCCGAAGTCCGCCAGGAGGAGCCTAGAATTTCACACTGGTCAGAGCCATAGGAGACCTCAAAGCCGGCCCTCACACTTCCTCCAACAAGGCCACCCCTTTTAATAGTGCCATTCCCTATGAGCCAAGCATTCAAACCCATGAGTCTATGGGGCCATTCCTCTTTGGACCAGCATGATGGGCAATAACTAATTGTTTCTTCCACATACATTGTATAAGCAGGCTCCCTCACACTCAGATTTCCTCACTTCATTCTTTCTCTCATTCATTTATTCATTACTCATCTATAGGACTGAGGATTGAGCTTAAGGTCTTATTAGTGCTAGGCAAGCACTCTGTCACTGAGCTATACCTCTATCCCTTTTGGTCCCTTCAAATAATACAATTTAAGAAAGGTCGTTGCTAACTTTCCCAGACTGGACCTGAACTCACTCTGCAACCCAGGCAGGATTTGCAATTGAGATTCTCCTACCTCAGCCTCCCTGGTACTCAGATTACAAACACGAGCCCTCCTGCCCTGCTCCAATTCCTGAATCAACAAATTATTTTTTTTCCTGTGAATGAAATACTTATTTTTATATACTAATTACATAGGAAAGTCTAATGCCAGTTTGGGTTTAGACAAGAATCTTCCTTCTTCCCTCCCCTCTCCTTTCCTCTTTCTTTCTATCTTTCTTCCTTGGGTAGTAGTGAGAGAGGGTCTAATTCAGTTCAGGTTTACCTCAGCTCCCTGTGTAGCCGAGGACAGCTTTAACCTCCTGGTTCCCCTGCCCCTATCTTTTAAGTGCTGGGATTACAAGTATGTGCCACCACATCTGGGCTGGACACTCAAACTTTCCAAATTAGATGTACAGACATATAATTATTATGTAACAAAAGAAAGAAAATTAAGAACTCCCAGGACTACTGAGGCAGAAGGAGGAAAGAGGAGAACAACAGAACAGCGAGAGGCTGGGATCTGCCCAGACAGAATTGGTCAGGGGAAAACCACGGGCCTAAAGATTTCTGACTAAAGAGCAAGGACATGTGGAATGAGCAAGAACTCACTTGTATTTCATTAAGGAAGTGTAGTTTATTTCTGTGAACAGATGTAGGTATTGAGGGCTCTGTGGTGGATCTGTGCTGCGTGCATGAATAAACAAATCTACCATTGTGGTGATTATATTTAAACCAATCACATAGCAACTTAAACCAGCCCCCAAACCTTCACATCTGTGTCTGGTAATGTGTTTAGTTTGCAGGAATATGGAACGACGCCCATGCCTGCGTCTGCTTTTGGACCACCAACAGTAACAGGGTGTTGGGCAATCTCCAGAGGCAGCAGCTGCAAGTTGGAAGCAATCAGAGCGACTTACGACTTTGGAGATTTGGAGCCTGACATGGTGTCCTAGCACTTGGGTGCCAGAGGCAGGAAACTGTCACAAGATCCACGCCAGCCTGGGCTACAGTGAGTTCTAGGCCAGACTGGGTTGCAATGTGAGACACCGTATCAAAATAAAGCACAAAACAACCCAGCAACCATAACAACATATTCAAGGATTTGAACTGCTGAGAATAGGGGAGAAGGAGATGAGCTCATAGAGAGCAGTGTGGCAGTTCACACGGTTAAGGAAGAATGATGTGTAAATGTATGCACAGACAGAGAGACAGACAGACAGATGATAGTAGATAGATAGATACATGACAGATAGACAGATGATAGACAGACAGATGATAGTAGATGGATACATGACAGATGGATAGATGATAGACAGACAGATGATAGTAGATGGATAGTTGATAGACAGACAGATGATAGTAGATGGATAGATGATAGATAGATAAATGATAGGTAGTTAAATAGGTAGATTGATGATATAGCAACTACGATAATGAAACCCATTATTTTTATATGCTAAGATATTAATAAACAATGAAAATAAAAAACACATGGATTTTTTTTTATACAAAGGCTCCAGTGATTTAGTAAAAATCTATTGAAGGAGACTGGTAGAATTCTGATGAGACTGGAATGAAATGGAGAATCCTTGTCTGAATCAATAGCAATGGGTGAACCACCTACATTCTCATTGGCCAGCATTGTGCGCCCCAAGCACGGCCCTCTGCCCAATGATGCTTCAGGAAGAAGGGCTTCTATCTCTTTCCACCGGTGGCCTGCTTCCTGGATTCTCCGTCTCCTCCATTCTAAGAGAAGCCTCTGTGTAACCTGTAAGCAGTCTACCTCCTCCATCCTGTAGAGCATCCACGCACGCCTCGGCAGAGCTGGAGCCGGTAATCACTGCACCTTCTGAGTCTCTGTGAGGTCCGCTGTGCTCCTGCTTCTGTTGGGTGGGCTCCGCTCTACTCAGCAGACTGTTAATAGACTACGGCAGGTATACCTTGAAGACAGCCATGATGTCATTTAGCCATAATAAAGATCCCTGGGTCTTGCAAAAAGCTCTATCATCTGACGTCAAACATAATGGAAGGAAACGGGGGATATGACTTCATTGACATAGGTAGCTCTTGTCTCCTGCAGTACATGGAGGGTTACTTTCTCAGAGTCACTAAAGCAATACCTTAGGAGAACAGATAAGAAGTGTGGTGAATTCTCTGGAGTGCAGGCAGAAGTCTTATGGGCCTTGCCTATTGACGCATTCTCAGACAGTGTCTGGAACTGCAGGAAAAGCATCAGATTGGCATGATTCAGCTTGAAACCTTTGAAGTCCCAGAAGGCACCTTGATGTTCTTAATAAAGGCAACGTGTGGTGTGGGGCTAGAACTTTATTTGATGTTTGCTGAGCATATGAACCGCCGCAGATGGCCTAAAGCTCCCAGGGTTCCGTTCTCTGCTTCCCAACCTGAATCTACTCTCTACTCTAGCACATCCGACAGCTTAATACTAAGCCACAGCTGGTGTTGGAGTTGGGACGTGGGCAGGTGTGCCAAGTGGTGCTCTGGGAAATATTAAAAAGCCTGACCCAACAACTCTCCTGCCCTGCCATGGTGTAACACCATGTCCCGGCAGGGTCCCGCTTCGTGTGACCTCAGTTCTCCAGCAGTCCTGCCGGCCTGGCCATATCTCCGGTGGGGTTCATCTCGCTCACTTGTCCACACATCCCACGGTCTGCCACATCTCACCTCAAATACCCGGTAGAAACATGACTCTTAAAGTTTGATTAATTAGCCAATTAGATTTATGTATATTTAAAATCACAATTACAAGATGTCAAATATTCTAACCTTTTGATAACACCATGTCAGACTCCATTTTGGTTCCTTCCTTCTCCTGTGATCTCTGAGACTCCCAACTCTTAGCTCCACCTCCCCCTTCCTGTCCAATCACAGGCCTTCCACTACCCTAATACGATTGGACATGGAAAGTCTTACAACGAAGTGGGTAATGGGATTTACTCAAAGAGAAGCCGCTTCTGTGAGGCCGAGGCACCACCTTGGAGGCGATTCACCGTTTCCTAGGGACTCAAACACTGAACTACATTCAATTGCCACCTTACCCAATCCTGTCTCTAGTGCAACCCTGTGGATGAATGCGGCAGTCCAGGGACAGACAAAGCCTGGAATTAACACAACAACAAACCCGAAGGAATGGCCTGAGAGAGCATTTGGTGTTTATTAAACTGTAGCTATCTTTGCACCTAACCGGCTGCACCACACATAGAAGGTGATGATCCCTGCCTGGTCAAAGATTACCATGCCGCTTTGTCACTCTGAGGGTCCACAGAACTGGACAAGCTGAGGCAGCACGCAAGGGGGACTACAGTCCAGCACCAACTGTTCGATGCTTGTCCACTGTGGGACAGGCCTCCTCTGCAGATACTCCTGCTCAATGGGCCATAGCAGAACACAGTGTAAGTAGGATTATTATTGGTGAATCTTCAAGACATGCTGAGTAGCTTCTATGGATACCGGAGCCAGCAGTGGAGATGAGTTACTAATTCCACAACAAATGTTGGCTCACAGGTGAGGAAGCTTGTGTTAACTCAGTTAAAACAGTATTCTGAAGTACTTGGTGCCTAGTAGGTGTCCATCAAGTCATCTCCCCCTTGGAGACAGAGTCTCACATAGTTCAGGCTGGCCAAGGATGGCCTTGAACAACTGTCCCTATAGCTCCCATCTGTGTAGAGTGCTGGAGTTACAGGCTTGTCACTCCATGTCTGAGGACGTAATCCAGGCTTCCCATATGATGGGAAGCAGTGTAGACGCTGAGCTGCACCCCAGCCCCATTGTGTTACTATCCTTTAAGCCTCCTTTATGCAGCAGAATTAATTTCTCCTTCCTGTGTGCATGGTCATTTCTTCTGTAATTGGAACTCTAAGTGTGTTCAGCTGAAACTGATTTCACTGAAAGTTGAAAGGAGGGGCTGGAGAAATGGCTCAGCGTTTAAGAGCACTGACTCTTCTTCCTGGGGTCCTGAGTTCAATTCCCAGCAATCACATGGTGGCTCACAACCATCTGTAATGGGATCCGATGCCCTCTTCTTCTGTGTCTGAGGACAGCTACAATGTACTCACATACATTAAATAAATAAATCTTTAAAAAAGAAAGAGAGAGAGAGAGAGAGAGACAGATAGATGTAAGGAAATGCTAGCACCAGTGTGAGAGGGACAGTGGGAAGAGATTTCAGTCTTCTTCAAGAAAAGACGATGTGGGTTGGAGGGAGATGGCTAGGCATTTAGACCACAAGCTGCTCTTACAAAGGACCTGAGTTCAGATCCCAGCACCCATGTCAGGCAGCTCATGGCCACCCGTACGTCCAGTTCCAGAGGGATTTGACATCGCTGGCCTCTACAGGCATCTGTACACTTGGGCATGAACCAATGTATATATTTAAAAATTAAAAAGAAGAAACAGGTATATGAGTTAAAAAACTGATCAACTGGTGAGATAGCTCAGCCAGTTAATACTGAGGCGGTGAGTTAGCTCAGCCAGGAAAAACCCTTAACATTAAGCCCAACTAGAGGAAAGAGAAAATAAACTACCAAGTTATCCTCTGACCAGCGCACACACACACACACACACACACACACAAAATGGGATTCTGCATACATAAAATGTAATTAAAATTTTTATTTCTAGTCATCAAGAAAGTCGCAGAGGCAGAAATGAAACATTAGTATAAAAATGATAGGTGTGAACATTTGAAATGTAATAAAATAAAATAACCAATAAAAAAAGAAAAACCGTCGTAGGAATAACGGCCACATTGCTGACTTGATTTGTCTTCCAAAGTTATTGTATTTGACCATCATTCATATATTTTATAGGAAACAGGATGTAGTAAACAGTTCAAGCAACAAACCTGGGTTAGTACACGACACTCTGTCTACACACAGCAGCATCCATGCCCCCAAATCAGGTGCAGGGGCTGTTCATGGTCCAGGAGCAGCTGGGGTCCATGTGAGGTCTCCTGAGGCTTGGGGTGCAGAGTGAATAGCACAGAGGTTGTCCAGCTGTGGAAGGCATGGTTTGGTTTTTACTATGGAAAAAATGGGGGATCGTGGGTCATAATGAGACAATTTGGCTTCCAAACTAAGGGGAACAGGAAGTGACGAAAGGCAAAGGAGAGGTAAATGAGGTTATATCTCCATCTTCAAACACCACATGGTCAACAAGCCTGCAGGAAATAGACCTTGGGAGGCGAAGGGAAATAAGAAAAACAAGGTGTCATAAGCACTATACTTAAATAGATGTTAAGATATTTAATTAGCAGCTGGTTTAAAACAGTAGTGGAGTCCTAGAAAAATCACTAAGGTGCAACACGTATCTCATTAAAACAGTAGAACTCACACCCCAAGATGTAGACTTAACCTTAGAAGGAGACAGGACAAGCAGAAGTATGGTGTATTGAGGACACAGGTGCAGGCTCGACTGACACTCCACCTCTGCACGCAAAGGTGCTGGAGTCTGGGTACCAGTCAGCCTCGGGCAGATATAAGGCTCTGTTCCTCTGTCTTACTGGAGTATGCTCTCTTTTTCTCTTTCCTTCCTTTGGTGTTGATTTCCTCTTGTGTTCCTGCTGTGTACCTGCCGCTCCGCAGAAAAACCAGAGAGAGGGTTGTCCAGGAACACCCAAATCCCCAAATCGCTTTGCACCTTAATGAATTTGACTTTTAAAAAGAGGAAGCAATGGCAGAGAGTTAGACTTGAGTTTTAAATGCTTCTTGTCCCAGATGCTCAGATCCTGGAAATGCTGTACCCATAGCAAACAATCCCAGTCAGGACAGACAAACAGAAGGTGATACTCAGCTCAGTGGCCAGAGGTTTAATCCACCACCGCTGGGGCAGTGCATGCCAAGAGGAGGAAGAGCCTGGTGGAGATAACGCTGAGGTGAGGGGCGGGGAGGGGGGATGTGGGGGATGGGGTGGGGGGCTCAGGGAGGGGGGAGTCTCTTGGGAAAGTTCGAAGGAGGAAAAGTGTGAAAAGAGTAAGACCGGAACTGCAGATAAGGTTTGACTTCTCGGACCTTATCTCCTTGGCTAAGTGTTTGCTTAATGCCTCTCAATCTTTGAGGCAAACAAGGAGTCTGAACTTAGAAAGTGCGGACTTTAAAGATAGGGGCTTGGTCATTCCTAAAGGGCTGCCCAGGTGGAAGTGAATGGGGAAGTTCGAGGGTGTAAAAATTAATCTTTCCTCCTTTGAACATCCACAAAGCGCCCAACAGGAGTCTGGAGCACGAACAAAGTTCCTCTCAAGCCAATGTGGGAGAAAGTGGCTGTGACCTACGCTGTGACCTACTGGACTCACTTCAGCATCTACTGATCCCGCCCTGAGAATCCAAGCCCAGCTTCCCCCACACACCGTTTTGTTTAATTTCCCCAATTTCAGAGGGTTTTATTAGCCTTTCCATGTTTTATGGAGGAAGGAAACTCCCACATTGGTGAGTGATTGAGTCAATGCTTGGATTAGTTCTGGCAGCATTCAGAATGTTTTCCCTCAGATCTTTTTACTAACAGCACACTGAGACTGGGAGTCTGGGATTGTCTAGGAGGACAAGCCATTCGCTTAGTTTAAGTAACAACAATAACGAATTATAGAAGGAAATGAAGATTGGAAGAAATAAAGAAAATGTCACACATTAAATATGTATATATATGTGTGTGTACACACACACACACACATACACACAAAGTTTCATAAGGGTAACAGGAACATAAGACACCCAAACAAGGAAGTGTACATGATATAAACATGTGCTAAGTAAGAATTTGATTATATACTTTGTACTAGTATCTTCAACTTATATTAAAAAAAAATAAATTTTTTAAATCTAAAGTAAAATGTTTTTAAATTTTGTCCCAGGAGTCATTTCCACTTTCTTCTTGGGACATTACCTTTTTATATAATGACCTTAAGTTTACATCTTAAACCTTATGATCTCTTTCTGAGCTCTGTGTTCAAGAATCCAAACCTAAGGGAATGCCAGGACAGGGAAGCAGAAGTGGGTGGGTTGGTGAGCAAGGGGAGAGGGGATGGGATAGGAGGTTTTCTGAGGGGAAACGGGGAAAGGGGATGACATTTTAAATGTAAATAAAGAAAATATCTAAAAAAAAAAAAAAAAAAGCCAAAACCACATGGCAGCTCACAACAGTCTGTAACTCCAACTCCAGGGGACCAGATAGCTTCTGTGGGCACTGCAAGTACATGGCACACAGATATATATGTAGGCGAAACAAAATGCCCATGCACATGGAATAAAAATAATTCTTAAAACCTGTTTAATAACAATAGCCGAAAAGGAATCTGGTGTGTTGTGATGTCTCTGTGGGGATGTGGACCTTAAGTCCAAACTGAGTATGCTTAGAACAGGGCCCTAGACCGCTCGCCCTTTCTCCCTGTCCAACCTTCACTAACTGTTTTAGTAAGCTTTAACTGTCAGCTTGACACAGCCTAGCATTATCTGAGAGAAAAACCTCCAACGCAGAAACTGCCTAGATCAGATTGGCCTGTGGCCACATCTGTGTGGAATCATCTTGATTGTTAATTGATATAGGCGGGACCAGCCACTGTGGGCGGCACTGTCCCTAGGCTGGTGGTCCTGGGCTGCGTAAGAAATCTGGGCACAAACCTGAGAGAGGAATCAGCAAGCAGCATTTCATCATGGTTTCTGCTTCAGTTTCTGCTTGGATTCCTGCCCTGACATCTCTGAATGACGGACGGCGATCTAGAAATGTAAGTCAAATAAACCGTTCCTTCCCTGAGTTATTTTGGTCAGGGTGCTGGGTAGCTTTGCAGATGGAGCACATCTGAAAGTCTCATCCTCTTTTTACTGCTGTCATTTCAGTAGTCCACGCCACTCTCCCTCCCCCAGGATGATGTCGGAGCCTCCTCGCTGCTCCACCTGCTTCAGCTTCTGTCTCTTACACTTCATTTCCCACACAATGGCCGACGGACACTGTGCTGGTTTGAATAGGAATGGCCCCCATAGACTCACGTGTTTCAGTGCTTGGCCCTTGGAGAGTGGCACTATCAGGAGATGTGGCCTTGTTGGAGGAGGTGTGGCCTTGTTAAAGTGGGTGTGGCCTTGTTGGAGGAAGTGTGCCATTGTGGGGGTCTATGCTCAAACTTTGCCAAGTGTGGATCCAGACCCTCCTGGCTGCCTGTGAAAGACAGTCTCCTCCTGACTGCCTTCGGATCAAGATGTAGAACTCTTGGCTCCTTCAACACTATGTCTGCCTGGGTACTGCCATGCTTCCCACTATAATGGTAATGGACTGAGCCCCTGAAACTGTAAGCCAGACCCAATTAAATGCCTTTATAAGAGTTGCCTTGGCCATGGTGTCTCTTCATAGCCATAAAACTCTAAGACAGACATTTTAAAAAAATACTAAATCAAATTGCTATTCTTCCTAAGACTCCAAGTAGCTTGCTATTTTATTAATATGGTAATCAGAACATACAGTATTTACCAAGGGCCAAAGATAGTCTAAGTATTTTATAAAACTTAATAGTTGTGGCAAAATCTGTGATGTGGGGTAAATTAGCTTTTAAGATTTATTTTAATTTTTTTTTTACTATTTTATGCTTATAGGTATTTTGCCTGCCTGTGCATCTGTGCACCACGTGTGCCTACTGCCTCATTGGCAAGAAGATTCCCTAAATATGGAATTACAGACCGCTGTGGCTGCCATGTGGGTGCTGAGAATTGAGCCCAGGTTCACTGGAAGAGCAGCCAGTTCTCTTAACTGCTGAGTCGTCTCTCCAGGCTCCGTTCTGTTCTTTCCACATTGCCTTTCTGTTACTAACAAAACTCTAGACGAAAAGAACACCTTGTTTAGTTTCCTGGCTTCTAGAATAAAAGCATTCAATAATATAAAAAAAAAACAAACCAGTATTTATCTCAGGGAAAGAAAACATGCAAACTGATCTAAAATACAACTTGAATAAATATGTCTTTCAGTAGGATAAAACTCCTGCATTTCAGTCAAAACCCATGAATGTCAGTTGCTTTCATTTAAGATGGTTTTCAAGAACAGAATCTGCCCATGATTTCCCTTCACTTCGATAGCATGCACTCTTCTGCTGGGCTCACAGCTCTGTTTTTCATTTCCTGGGCAACCTGAACAGACACGTACTCATTCCAAAGAGGGAACAAACACCAGATCGAAATTAAGTTAAAATAAACAAACAAACAAAAAAAAAACTTTGAGTGAACATGCTTGAATGTTATGTATCACGGAAAAATGAAGTTGTTCCAAAAATTAGAAAACAATTTAATTATCTCGGCTCATGCCCAGTGTTGGAAAGCCGCACAAAGATTTACTAAGCTTTTAACTGTAGTTTGATAAACTGGTGATGACTGGTGGTGGTGGTGGGGGGGACATACACCTTTGATCCCAGCACTCTAGAGGCAGAATCAGGTGGATCTCTGAGTTACACAGAGAAATCCTGTCTCAGGGTGTAAAACAAACGAAACCAAAAAAGGGGGTTGGGGGATGCTTGGCAAATATTTACAATTCAAAGATAAAAATCGACATTCTGATTTACATTTCTTCCTGCTTTAACACACCATGTATAAGTAAAATAAATTGGAAGCCACCAGACAGGCATTGTCTTTGTATGTGACCTAGCCACACAGGCACAAGAACTTGAATAGAAATGAAGTCCACATAATATGATTTTTTTCACATATTATCCAATATGAACTAATAAGAAACTTTCACTATGATTTACAAAATATAAATTGGCTGTGAAAACTATAAGAGAAATTTGAAGTGTTTTGTCAGTACTGGTAAATTTATGAGATTTAATTTTATGTGTGTATGTGACAGAGAGAGGGGAGGAGAGAATATATGTGTGTGTGTGTGTGTAGGTGACTGAGGAAACCAGAAGGCATCTGATCACTTGGGACTAGAGTTATAGGCAGTAGGGAGCTGGGATGTCAACACATGTTCTCCTCAAGAGCATCAAGTGTTCTTAACGTTGAGCCTTCTTTCTGTTAGGTTTCAAACCCTGGGACAAATGGCTGAGGTGTCTATTTTACTCCCGCATCCCTCTGTCTCTGCCTGTTATAAGGCCCTCCTGGCTGGCATCACCTGGTGAGGCATCACCTGCTACCCTAAACTATCCAGCCCAGGGGGCGGGGCTGTTCTTTCCTTTATAATCCATCCAGTTTGGTTGTTCACACTTTTCATACCTTTGGGACTCCCGGCTGCTGCACCTGGTTCCCCTCTCTCTCCTCCCTCCCCCGCCCCCCAACATGGCACAAATCAAACTGACCTTGGCTATTTTGGACTTTCTCCGAGGTCCCTGCCTCTAAATTACCTTCTCCCTCCTATCTTCAATGACTCTCCAATTCCACCATAACTAAGAGCAGTCAGTCATGTTTCCTCTTTCCTTCCTTCTTTCCTTCCTTCCTTCTTTTCTTTCTTTCCCTTTTAATTCACTTTCCAACCCTGATACTGGTAAATTTGGAATTAACTTTCAAATAATGTAACACACCACTGAATTCAGTGTTGAAAATACTGAATTATTTAATGTGAATGGACAGAGTATTATGCTATTATTTCCAGTGAAATAAATTATTTTTCAAAAAAAAATGTTTGTCACTATATATGATTATAGTCTAAGAAAATAGTTTTGGGTACTTTATTCAGCTAGCACATGCTTATACAGTATGCCTATAGGCTACTGGACATGGGAAGCTATTTCAAGTTGTAGACTAGATGAACTTTAAATAGATCAAACATACTCAAAGGATAGAATTTTGCCTGAGGTGGTTGTTAGTGAGTGTAAAATGCACATCCGACTTCAAAAACTCAGTTCAAAAGATTATAAAATATTATACCTCCATAATTTTTCTGTTGGTTATACTAACATTTTTGACATACTGGGTCACATAAAATATGCCATTAACACTAACTACACTTTGTTTTTAAACATTTTACTTTTTTATTTTTCAACTTTTTCAACTCACATCATGGTGTTTTTACTTCTGCCAAGAACCATGGTTCTGGGCTAGTTTAGGGCTGTGTTCACACAAAGCATTAACTAATTTAAAAGAAAATTGGTAAATGAAACTTAGTAATCATTTACTTTGAAAACACACTTTCTTCTGTGACAATAGGAGCTAACGGAATTGCGAATTAACTCATCTGAGTTTTAATGGAGGCTTCTCCACCAGCTTTATGTCCTGTGTCAGTCTTATTAACATCTTCAGGCTCCACAGGGATAACAAGGTTTCGTTGTGAGGCTGTTGTGAGGGTCACAGTAAGTTCTCACTCAGCACAGCGCTGGTATTTAGCTGTCCTTAAAGCGCTTGCCACAAATCAGTGGGAGGAGCTGGGTTAAGAAATGGCCAAAGGAGCAGAGAGGTGGATGGCTTGTCAGCTTGCTCAACACAGAGGCGAGGTGTCAGTATTATCACAATGAATTCAAGGGAGAACGGCATTACTTGAAAGTCATTTCAGAACAGGCATCAGGAAGGGCTAAAGATGCAAACCCACAAGTATCTACCTTTCATGGACAAAGGAAAAAAAAATCTGTGGGGGAAGTAATGAATACTGTGTGACTCAGTCAGTGACGGGTGTCTGCAGAGCAGATGTTTGGGGAGGGTAAGGTACAGCAGGGGGATGCTCGTTTTCATTATACACTTTGTAAAATAACTGGATTTAAAAAAAATAAACTTGGATGTCTTGCTGTTCTGGGCCCCATCCATGTGAAACAAGTTCCTTACCAAACTGTTGGGTCTCTGGAAGTCTGTATGTCTAGAAATGAGGTCAAGCAGGACTATCGAAGGACTATGGCAGTCACATAAAAGCCAGCATTCCATGGGAACGTGTCAAATGGCTTTCCCACCCCCCCCAAAGGAGCCATTTCCTTTGCATTTGGAGGAGGGACAGGAAGCTCTTCATGTGCTGCGCATCAAACATCAAGCCCACCTTTCAAAGCTAGCCTGGCCCATCTCACCTCCCTAGGAGTCCCTCTTCCCAGATGCCCATTTGTTCTCTATGTAACTGGCAAGGTCTGGTGTCATCTTGCTTGTTCGGTTGTTTGTTTTGTTTTGAAATAGAGCTTCTCTCTATAACCCAGGCTATCCTGGAACTCACTATGTAGTTCCAGGCTGGCCTCCAACTCCAACAGAGATCTACCTGTCTCTGCCTCCTGAGTGCCTGTGTTCTATGACACCCTTCCGATTGTTCTAAATAAAATGGTTTGTTTTGTTAAAAGCAGTTAAATTTCAATTACAAAAATCCACTAGACGTGTAACAGGAGAACATCCCGTGAAAGGGTGTGTGTGTGAGAGAGAGAGAGAGAGAGAGAGAGAGAGAGAGAGTGTTAGAGTTAGTTCATATATTGCTACTGATCTCCATAACTTTAAATAAGAATAAACAATAAAAGTTAAAAAAAAATAAAAGGAAAGAAAAGAAAAACTATTTGCAAAGAGATAAATATGTAAAACTGTGGATTGTGGTAGTGAAGGCCCTTGATCCCAGATCTTAGAGGCAGAGGGAGGAAGATCAATAGGATGAGGGCTGGGTAGTGTTAGGATTCTGTCAAAGCTCCACCCCACAGTTACCTGGCAACAGCCAGGTACGCCCCGCCCTACAGTTACCTGGCAACAGCCAGGTAGGCCTGGCCTACTATAAAGAGGGCTGCTCGGCCCCTCCTCTCTCTCATCTCTCTTTTACCTCTCTCACTCTCAGCTTCTCTCTTACCCCTCTTGGGCTCTCCTCCCCTCCACCCTCTCTCCATGTGGTTATGGCCGGCCTTTGCTTCTCTACTCTCTCCCTCCCTCTGCCTTTCTCTGCCTCCACTACCCGCCTTAACTCCCATCCCATGCTCTGAATAAACTCTATTCTATACTATGCTGGTGTGTGTGTCTGGTCCCTCGGGGGAAGGGATGCCTCGGCATGGCCCCGCTGAGGCACCCCCTTCCCCCACACCGCCGTATACCATATTCTCAAACCTCTTTCTCTTTTTATGATCACAACAGGTGGGCTTCAGCTAGATCTTGTCTCAGAAGAAACAAGTAAGAAGTAAACGGAGAGCGTAAAGGACCGGGGTGGTAGAGCGCTTTCACAGAGTACGGGGGTCCTGATCATTAACGCTGAAAAAGGCTCCTACTTATTTGTGAGCGCTCTGCTGCATATACATCCGCGGGCCAGAAGAGGGCATCGGATCCACTTACAGATGCCTGTGTGGTTGCTGCCGATTGTAAACAGGTCTTTTGGAAGAGCAGCCAATGCTCTTAACCACTGAGCCATCTCTCCAGCCCGTTTTTTTTTTTTTTTTTTAATTTGGTTACAGAAGAGATTTAGGTGAAAGACACTACTAAGCTGAATGTTCTTTATTTTAGTTTTGGTTTCTGCTGAACTTCACACCTACTAGGCAGGCGTTTTGCCACTGAGCTACATCCCCAGCCCTGAATTCATCTTAGGATAACAAATGAGAATAGACCACACACACACACACACACACACACACACACACACACACACACACACACACACACAACTCTACATTGAAGAAAACCTGTTTTTTATCTTTCAGAATCCAGTTTTGCTTAATATAGTGATTTCTGTCCCATTCATCTTCTTGTCAGTGTAAGATTTCTGTTCTCCTTACCACTAAGTAAATTCCCATCTGGGCAGGAGTACTCGACAGTTTCTAATTTAAGCCTTTTGAGAAACTTTCATCCTGACTTCCACAGTGGCTACGCAAATACATTTGTTGTTATTTGTGTAACAATAAATGATACTTAAATTTCATTTCTCTCCGCTACTAATAGTGGTAGATGTTTGATTATCTCAAATAATCAAAACTCAGGTTAAAATGGGGGGGGGTGATAATCATTAGTATTACATTTTGTGTGTCTGATAGTTTGATAGAACATGTGAATTTATAAGAAAATAAAAACCATATAACTGTAACTAAAATATTTCTCAAGACAGAAAAATAAGCATCTCTTTCTCACTTGCTTTAAGAAAATGAGTTCTCTAGAGTAATGATCTCTATACCAGTGTTATGTACGCTCAGACTCTGGAAGTGCAATGTCAGTCAACAGGGGCACAGGAGACTGGCAAAAATGGAGGCACATAAAACGAGCTTGTGCAAAATCGCAGAGCCGTTTTTAAATCCAGGCTCCGATTTTTTTTTTAATCCTTCGTTGTCGCATCCACAGCTGTAGTCATTAACAACACTTAAAATAAATCTGCTGAAAGATGGCACCAAGTACCTGCCACACAGAAAGCATTTAACAGGAGATAACCATATCTAATGAAATGCCAGGTTCCTGCTCCAGGAACGGTAGGAATGTCTCCAATTCCTTCAGCCAGTGAGAAGACCAATGAACATCGGATGTAAAATTAAAAAAAAAAAAAAATAGGGGTTTGAAAAACAAAATGACCGTTTTTGGTTATTTGTAAGCAGACCCAGGTCCAGGGGCCTAAGGAAGCGGCTTCCTGGATCCGGAGTGGTAAGTAGTTGTTAGTTAACCCATCTGGGTGCGGAGAATCGAATTCGAGTCCTTCGAAGAAGAGCAAGGGCTGTAACTTACCTACTCTGAAGACTTAAGAGATTTTAAAAATGAGACTCATATGATCTGTGGACTCAGCATATGGTCTGCGCAACCTTAGAAGGATCACAGAGAGGCTTATACCAGCCTGAACTAAATAGTAGACGCCCGAGTGCTCCCCTTGCCCACAAATCCTCGTCTTTAAAGCAAAGAAACAGTTACAGCTCAGAAAACCAAGTTTATGCTACAGGGAGACTTTATTGTGGGGTTCCAAGCTTCCACACCAGTCCTCATTCAAGTCCACTCTGTCCCTATAGGATCGTAGGTCAACTTTTTTCCCTTCCAGTGCGTCCGTCAAAGGCTGCGCCCTACGACGTCTAGTGGGACCTTCGTAGCCGAGCACCCCGCGACTCAGTCAAATCATTAGCTTGACAACCAAGAAAAATCCTTCACTTAGTCGCACGCATACGCTCGGAAAGCTTCCCAGCAGGTGGGCGGAGCCGCCGCGCTCAGCCCTCCAATGAAGAAGCGCACCCAGGCAGCTTAATTTGCATACGAGACAAAGCATGCCAATATGGCTACTGGCGCTCATAACATAACCCAGTGAGACTGCTAGTGTCCACAGCTCATTTGTGATGCTTTGGGGGCCCTGAAAAGGGCCTTTGTGGATGACGAGCAGACCGAGGGAGGCCTAGGCACAGGAGGGGACCCGTTCAGCCGCCGAAGCCGTAAAGAGTGCGGCCCTGGCGCTTGAGCGCATACACCACGTCCATAGCCGTGACCGTCTTGCGCTTGGCGTGCTCGGTGTAGGTGACCGCATCGCGGATGACGTTCTCGAGGAAAACCTTCAGGACGCCGCGAGTCTCCTCGTAGATGAGACCCGAGATGCGCTTCACGCCGCCGCGCCGAGCCAGGCGCCGGATGGCGGGCTTGGTGATGCCCTGGATGTTGTCTCGGAGGACCTTGCGGTGCCGCTTGGCGCCACCTTTCCCCAGGCCTTTGCCGCCCTTTCCACGTCCCGACATCTTGATATAAAACGCTAGTAGACAGCAACGGGAAACCTATGGCAATCAGCCACCAAGCAAGAGCTTATATTTCCTGGAAGCGGACCTGTTTGAAAGCAGCAAGCAGTGGGCGGAGCTCTAGGCTCCTCCCCTTGACTCTTTGTGCTCTGCGGTCTACCAAGATCTAAAAAAACCCTTTGTGTTCCGTCTCCACATTTTTGGAACCCTAACATGTTTGAAAGTTTAAACAATATAAGGTAACAATTTAGTTTTCCTCTTCTTTAGCACAAATGAAAACGGCGCATCACGCTTGCTATCCCCAGTGCGCGCTGACTCGGTATTTTCTAAGTTGCATGCTTGTTCGTACACAACTTTAATGAGCAAATGAAAAGAAGCCAGTAATAGAAATCTTACTAGATCTTATACCAAAGCAGTTTACATTTTCGCGTGAGAATCTTTTGAGGGGGATGGGAGAAGTGTTTTTAGTGACTTTCTTTTGTGCCCACGTTAAGAAAATTATCTTATTTCCCACTTCACTTCCTGCTTCAACTGTTTCTGCAGTGTATGGATTTTTCTGCTTCTCCTGCCTTGCAAACACATTCGTATTTGCTTTTCAGCCAACTGTTTCTATAGTTACTTAGCTGAACTATTGTAATGTGTCATTTAAATCCAAGGTTCTCCTTGCTTGCATTTAAAAGAGACCTGGTGATTCCCATCTGTAATCTAGGCTCTCTGGAGGCCGGGCAGGAGGATTGCCTAGAAGACCTAGAGGCCAGCCTAGGCTAGACAGACTCAAGTACATTTCCCCTCCTTCCCACTCAAATGGCTGGTAAAGTACCAGAAGTCAGAAGCATGACTGGATAACAGGACTGTCCTGAAGTTTATTGCCTTTTTAAAGACAGCAAGATTCGAGGGTGGGTTCACAATACTTTCCCAGGTAATACTGAGCGTGTTGAGGATAAGGTAAATTGTTGATAGTCTGTAGTCATAAAAACAAACCTTCCCAGCAGGAAACTGTTTCCTAAAGTTTTATATTTATAAATGCTTTTAATTTGCAGTACTTTACAATTTCCATTAGTTCCATAACTCAAACAGTATTTTGTTCCCTCCCTGTCTCTTAGAGATTAGTTTAGCTGTAGGATAGCTGGAAAGGGAAGAAGCCTCAATCATTAAATTTTACCTCATGATTTTAAATCCTTTGCTCTTCAGAATTCTTACCAAAATGAGGGACAAAGCTGCAGCCAGAATACTTTTCCAAATTTGTGAAACCATGTCTTAAAAAAACAAGAGAAAAGAAAAAAGAAAACAAAGAGAGAGACCTTTCCATGATATGAGCACACATTTAAGATGGTTTACAGAAGTCATTCTTCCCCCAAACTGCACCTGAGGTTTCCATACGCCTCAACTTAGTATATATAACCTATCGAGTGCTTAGGAACATTAAATAGTATATAAGAGTCAGCTGTTAGGTGGTAAAGCCAGGATTTTGAGGAAGTTGGCTCCAGGATGACCTCCTTGATGGTGACAATATATTGCTCAGATCCAAAGGAGTGTATGGGAGACCCCAGCTCCTGGTTAGCTCATAATTGTGCTAAGATGTACTTAGATAGAAGTAAACGGGGTTGGTTTTCTTTGTGTGTGTTTAATATTTTGTATCTTGGGACAGGATCCTATGTAGCTCAGGCTAGGTAGGAAGTCTCTGCCCAATGACAACCCTGACCCTCCTGTCCACACCTCCTTTATACCAAGATCAGTCAGGCCCTACTACACTTGGTTCCGTGAAGGTTATTTCAATGAAATTGAAATTAGGCTAAAGAGAAGGTAAATTTATGGCATTTTAATGAAACGGATACAAAAACCCTACATGACATTTAATCAGCGTTTGACATTGCTTAGTTATGTAATTTCATATATGTGGTAGATTGAAGTACCGGAGTGAACCAGTAGGGAAAAACACCTTATTTTGTTTCAAATGCCAAGGGCCTACAGTTTGAATATATAAGAACAGGTTGAGGCATTCTTCTTCCAGTGTCTGAGAGTAATCTAAAGTCTTGTAGGAGCACCAAGTGACGACCTCTGGCAGGCAAGCAGAGGTCCTCACCTGTGGCATCCAGTGGTTCTTCTTGGGCTCATACACAGCCCTAGAGCTGAGTAATGTTCATGTTCAATCAGATTCGTCCATTCTATCCACAAGGACAGCATTCCTGTGTGACTGTGGCCGTGAGGCCCTGAGAAGGAAGGGACTGTCCCTGTGAGCAGTAACAGTGTCCAAAGACCAGCCTCATGTGGTATAGGTAGGACAGGCCAAAGAACCAGCTTTTGTCCCAGGCTGGTGGCTGCACACAACCTTAATCCCAGCAGGCAGATCTCTGAGTTCAAGGCCAGGCCAGTCTACATAGTGACTTCCAGGGCAGCCAGGGCTGCACAAAGAAAGTCTCAAAACCAAAACCAAACAGAAAACCAACAAAGCCTCTTTTGCAGCTAGCTCTCCAGTGGGTGTGGAAAGGAGGGGGTTGATGTGCTTCATCCCAGGCAGGCAGAATTCAGCCAAGGAGCTGGTTGAGCTGGAATCGCTGCGGCACTCACAAGCACAGAGCCTGGAGTCAGTTAATTACCGACTTAGATGTCCCCACTGGAGACACTCCGGAGACTCTAATTTGCATGAGTGAGAGGGGACAGAGGTGCTCTCCTCTGGGATTTTTTTGTTTTTGATTGTTTCCAGGTAGCTTTTCTCCTAGCCCAGGCTCAGTTCAAGTTCTCCATCCTCCTGCATCAGCTGGGTTTATAGGCACTGAACACCATACTCTGCTTACTGTTGTGTTTTATAAAAAAGAAAAAGAAGCCAGGGACGTTTGGGGGAGGAGCGTTACGGTGCACGCAGGGGGTGGAGAGGGTGCGACTGCGGGCCCAAGCTGAGGCATCCCTTCTCCCTGAGGTACCAGCCACAGGACGGTATAGAATAGAGCTTATTTAGAGCATGGGTAGGGGAGTTGGAGGGGTAGTGGAGACAGAGGAAGGCAGAGGGGGTGGGGGTGGGGAAAGAGGCAGGCCATGAACACGTGGAAAGAAGGGTAGGGGAATGGGAGACGGGACAGAGGGGTAAGAGGCTAAGAGAGCAAGAGTGAGGAGGGGGACAAGCAGCCCCATTTATAGTGAGTCAGGCACTCCTGGCTGTTGCCAGGTAACTATGGGACGGAGCCTAGAAGAAACGCCAACACCATAATTTTTATTTTTTGAGATAAGGTCTCACTTCTTAGCGTGGTCTATAACTCACAATGTAGCTCAGGGTGGCTTTGTATTTGTAATCCTTCTACTTGAGCTCCTTCTCCAAGAGCTGGGATTACTGACTTGAACTAAGTATGGCTTTGCTTAACACCCTTTTTCCCCTGCCCTCTCTCCGTACCTTCCTTCTTATTGGGCTGGTGTGGATCCTGGAATAGCTACAGCTGACTTTAGGCTTCTGGCAATCCTGCCTTGCCTACCCTAGTGCTGGGATTACAGACGCGAACCACCCAGTTAACGCCACATCCTGGCATCCAATTCCAACAGGATTGACTATGCCTGTGAAGTATGTAAATTAGGACTAGAAATCTGCGCTTTTGATTGGAAGGTATCTGGAAGGGGGCTTTGCTTGCGCGAGTTGATTGGGAGCGGCGCCTGCCTGTCACAGGCGGCAGCGGCTGCAGTTTGGCGAGGCGCTTCCGGGTTGGCGCGCGGCGTCCCGGAACTGAGCGAGCCGGTGTTGGAACTCCAGGCGCGGGGTCGAGCATGTCCGGGCGAGGCAAGCAGGGGGGTAAGGTGCGCGCCAAGGCCAAGTCGCGATCGTCGCGCGCGGGCCTGCAGTTCCCCGTGGGCCGCGTTCACCGGCTGCTGCGCAAGGGCAACTACGCGGAGCGCGTGGGCGCGGGAGCGCCCGTGTACCTGGCGGCGGTGCTGGAGTACCTGACGGCCGAGATCCTGGAGCTGGCGGGCAACGCGGCGAGGGACAACAAGAAGACGCGCATCATCCCTCGCCACCTGCAGCTGGCCATCCGCAACGACGAGGAGCTCAACAAGCTTCTGGGCCGTGTGACCATCGCGCAGGGCGGCGTCCTGCCCAACATCCAGGCCGTGCTGCTGCCCAAGAAGACGGAGAGCCAGAAGGTGAAGAGCAAGTGAACCCGATGGGTGCCGAGCCCGCCACAGCCCGCAGCCAATAAAGTCGGTGAAAAGCGAGTAATCCGGAGAGCTGTGTAGTTACGGGACCGACGGGGCGCAGGGTGGGGACGAGTCCCAAACTTGAGCAGGACTCAGGCCACCCGTGTGGCCATGTGCGAGCTGGAGGAGCCCAGCGGGTGGGTTGGGAGATTCCCCTAGCATCACGGGCAGAAGAAGCGGAGCTAGTGCGGGGAGGCTACTCTAGAATTGAAACTCCCCAGACCTTCTCAGGAACAAGTGGTAGGGGAAGTGTTTCGAGCTGTGAGCAGGAAGTTGCCTCGCTGGTCATACTTAGAAAGGTTGAGCTATTTGGAAGACAAGAACTTAGGATCCTTGGTGGGTGCTAGTTGTTTAAGGTAGTATTTTAAGATAATAGGTGTTACGTCTTCGTGATCTGAATGCCAGCCATCTTCACTTTGTACACTTGTGTTCATTATTCTTTATTATTATTATTATTATTTTTTTTTGGTTTTTCGAGACAGGGTTTCTCTGTGCAGCCTTGGCCGTCCTGGAACTTGCTTTGTAGACCAGGCTGGCCTCGAACTCAGAAATCCTGCCTCCCAAGTGCTGGGATTAAAGGCGTGCGCCACCACCGCCCGGCTCATTATTCTTTATTAAGAAGTAACTTTTGCAATACGGAAGTGAGTCATGAAGTTTGCTCTCTGGATGGTGTTGCGTAACAGCGGTGTCCTCCGTCTTAAATAGTGCATGTTTAGCAGCTCTTAAAATGATTTTCTCTTGCTGCTTACGGTGGTACCCCCCACCCCCGAAGTAGAACGCCATTCATGGGTACATAGCAAGTTTGAGGCCATTCCTGAACTACATTAGACCGTGTCTCAAAATAAATTTATATTTCCCCTCTAGTTTTAGCTTCATAACAGCCTATTCTCCAGCATTGATTTTGGAAATCAGCCTGATTTTACTTAAAATCAAACCCGAATTTTAGGGATGACTGTTAAACTTAGCTGTAATCTGGTTTCTTGTTTTCCCATAACTGTTGAGTTGTGTGATGGCGCCGTAAGGAAGGGTCACGTGAGGTAACGTGGAGACGAGCATCAGGGCCCTGGTAATGCGATTCTTTCCTTGGCTTTTACATTTTATGCTCAGTAACCGTCGTTCTGTCCACAGGATCCACAAAACATCGAAGGGTAGGTTTCACTCAGGGCTCATTTTTTTTTTTCTGGGAGTCAGAGTTGAAGTCTTCCTCTTCATTTGCAATATTTTCCCTCGAAATTTATTTCATTCCCAGTATCCGCATAATATCTACGCCACATGCTAGTATCTGGGAGGGTACAGCTGTGAATGCAGCCAGCTAGGTCCCCTTGTCCTGAAACCCACATTTTTTTCCCCATGGTTTCCGAAGACGGCAAAAAGGACAAATAAATAGTATATTACAAATCTGTGTCTTGATAGTGTATGGTTTTCTACCATTTGTTGTATTGACATCTTGGAAGATATACAAAGGTTTGTCGCACCTCTGATAGAGAGGCAGGTTGCTCCCTCTGACACCTGAGGAGAACAGACCCCAGTGGTGTTATGGGCACTTTCAGGAGGTAAACTTTTCCTAATACTTTTTTTGGGGGGCTAAGTTATTTTAGTACCATGTATTAGCATTAGGTGCTTACATTGAGAAGTTTCGTCTACAAGGGCTAAGAGTTTGTTTGCCCTTGTGACTTAAGTATAGGTAAACATGAGTGGGTAAGATATGAGCAAATACTGGCTCACCCTGTGGGGCACTTGTGACAGGATCAGAAATGTGACCATCTTAGTGTAGGTTGGTGAACCAGTGAGTTTAACTGGGGTACCTTAAAAAAGCATACAGCAACACTGGTGGTTGTACCATTGGAGAAAAAAATAGCTGTAAATACTGGGGAGGAGGAAGAGTGGCAGGGACCTTGTGAGTCCCTTTCCCCAGTGACCATAAATCATAGGGTGACCATGACAAAGCACAGGGCCTCCTGTGTTGTACAGGTTGCCTGTGGGTTATTGCAGGTACTAAGAGGTGACAAGGACAGGTCCTTTGTCATACCTGTAGGACATACCTGTAGCTTTCCTCAGCAGTAGAAATTTTAAAGCACTGTAGCCAAGTGTGGTTTAGAACCCAAATTCCAGAACTTGGGAGACTGAGGAAGACCCTGAGGTCAAGGTCAGCCTGAGATACATGTTCCAAGACAGGACTGACTGCACAGGAGACTGTCTCAAATAAGATTCACTTGTTAGAATCAGTTGTGATGTCACTTCGAGCCAATACATATGCAGTCACTCCCTGTATCCATGAGTACAGGCTCAAACATCTAGTTTTCAAGTGCTGGTTTTGATATTGAGTCTAATTACTAAAGATATGAAGCATCTGAAATTACCAACAACATGAAGATAATAAGACAAAGGTGGAAAGACCAAACCCATCTGTCTTTAACAGACTCTTTAGCAGTCTTTCCTGGTACTGGAAGAGCAAGATGTATAAGATAACTGCCCCCATTTCCACCTTACCTTTACTCCAGGAATACTTAGAATCCTTTCAAATACTGCTCTTCTGAGAGTTGCTGAAAATTGGCAGACACATTCTGCAAAGTCAGTTCAACCTGTGGTCTTTGATAAAGTTCTTAAGGTTAATAATTTAAAGGGCTAATGCTTCATACATGAGACCATGTGAAGACAGTCTAGGCATTTTTTAGTATGACCTGAAGTCAGACTTTGGATAGATTTATAGTGCTTGGTTTTATTTGCACACTGCCACTTCCCTGCAGAATTTGTTTCCCTACAGAGCCAGCTTTGACTTTGGATCCCAGAGAACTGGTTTGTTGAGTTTTGCATTTCTGGAAAGGTTGGCTCTGACTGACTGGCACGCTAAATCCTTACTCCACACAAATCAGCAGAAGCAAGGCCAAATGCTAAGGCGATTAAGTACATAAGCTTGATAGGATTGGAGTTAGATTCTGTCCTGATTACGTCTCCATTACCAAAACACCACGACCAAGGCAACTTTAGTTGGGGCTTGCTTACAGAGGACGAGTCCGTGACCACGGTGGGGAGCAGGGAAGAAGGGTCGAAGGAAACTGAGGGGACTGACAAGACTCAGGTACATGACTGGGGGAGATAGGGAGGCTTGGTGAGGTGGCCTCCTGCACTTATACTGGTTTGCCAAATTGACAACCTGGTCAAATGGGAAGAACCTCAATTAAAAAATGCCTCCATCAGATTGGCCTGTAGGGGGCATTATCTTAATGGTTGATGTGGGAGGGCAGGCCCAATCCACTGGATAGTGATACCCCTTACCAGATCCTGGGAGGTATATGAAGGGTAGCTAAAGGCCAGTAAGCAGCACCCCCCCATGGCTTCAGTTCCTGTCCTATCTTCCCTTCAGGACGGACTGTGAGCTGTAGGACAAATATGCCCTTTCTTCTCCATGTTGCCTTTGGCCCTGGTGTTTACCACAATAGAAAGCAAACTAGGTCACCACTCACTGAGCTCTTAAATAACATCAAAACAATAATTCATTGGTTCACCAAGATGGAGGTGGATGGGATCCTTTCTTTGGTCTGTTGTTTCTGGGTTGAATTTGTGTCTCCAGGTATGCAAATGAGGGCACTAAGTTTCCAGGTAGAAAGGTGTTCAATGAGCTGAATATGAACCTGTGAGCCCCATCTAATCCACACAGCCAAGCAAAGGTCTGTGTCTACATGTGGTCATGTAAGCAGAGCACTTGGGTAAAACCACAATTATGATCGTGACAAGAAACCAAATCAGATTTGTTGGCTATCTCCCTCCTTCCCTACAGATGGAACTGATATATTCAGACTTTATGACTACAATTTTCAAATAAAACTAGCAACACATTTGGAAATGTTTTGACAGTCAAAACCTTTTTCAGATAACTGGTAGCAGTAATCTCTCCCAAAAAGAACTTAAGTTCAGTCAAGAATATTAAAATCAGACTCAGACCAAATTGTGGAGAGCAATTCTGTTTATGCAGAAATGTACTTACCATGCCAACTGGATAATGTAATTGTTTCTTTGTATGAAAATGATCAAATTCATTTGACTTTTCTTAATTACACTAAACCCCCAAACCAAATGGACAGTTTGGTGTTTTATAAGGATGTCTTAATCTGTCAGAATAACAGAACCAGACATACAAAATCTCAATGAAAATCTGAAATCCACCCGAGAACTCTGAAAAAGCATTGGCCTCAGCATGCCACAGCATCTTTTAACACATCCTTAACGCTCTAGGATTTACATCTAGAAATGCAGTGGCCAGCAAAGGTAACGGTGGGCACAGCAAACCAAGCACAAAGCAGAACTGGAGAAGGGAGTCTTAAACTCAAAGCCTGCCTCCAGGGCATACTCCAACACAACCAGACTCACAAGCTTCCCCAAACAGCGCCCCCAACTGGGGAAAACTGCCTTGGGAACTTTCACACAAACCACCACAAACAGAGCTCCCAGTGTTCCCTGGAGTACCCATCTCAGCAGTCAAAGTGGAGATACTGCACACCTCTGAAGTTCCGGGAAGTCAATAAAATCTTGAAGGAATTCTTCCTCTTTATCCCTTTAGACTTTAAAGTTACTTTTTACATTTCTAATAAAATCCATTCTTGGGCCGGAGAGATGGCTCAGCGGTTAAGAGCACCGACTGCTCGAAAGTCCTGAGTTCAAATCCCAGCAACCACATGGTGGCTCACAACCATCCATAACGAGATCTCACGCCCTCTTCTGGACAGCTACAGTGCACTTACATATAATAAATAAATAAATAATAAAAAATTCTCATTCTGCATGAGAAATGGCAGTTCCTAAGAACCAACACTACAAACTTGTGTTTGTTTCTGCCCACAAGCCAGATGAACTGTTTACACATTAGCACAAACACAGAAGGTATCTTAGTATGGAACATTTTATTTGTCCATGAAATACTCAAAGAGTTTTAGCTTGTGGGAAATAACTTTAATCCCAGAATTGTATATTTTTTTCCCCACATATCCTGTTTTGAATTAGGAAATGATATTGTAATCCATTTCACTACAAGGAAAATATTACAAAATATTTACAGGAAAATATTAAAAATAACTCAAACACAAAAGTCAAGATGAAATAAACCTTTCCTCCAGAATTCTCTACTCTAGTGCCCACGGCACATGAGTCAAAACAAGCAACTAAGATCTCGCTGACAGAATTCCCACAATGGAAGGGGACGAGAGGAGGAGATGGTGGTGTCACAGGGAACGGGTTAGCAGCCGTGCTTCACATCCTGGTCTACTGTAAAGAAACACCTTGTACGGGGGATCCCAGCAGGCAAACATTAGGAGGCTCCTGGAACTGGACTTGGGAAACGCCTGACAGTGGACGCTGTTCTTCACTCCAAGTTTAACAAGAGTCTCTTGTTCCACAAACCAGTATCTGAACAGAAGCCTGTCCTGGCAGGGGAATCTGTCACAGTAGCCCTTCCATCTCTTTCATAAATGCTTCATAAACATCGTCCTTAGTTTGTACTGAGACAGGAACTGAAGGACCAGATCTCGGGGCTGCTTTGGCAACAGGCACAGCAGAGTCGTCCTCCGACCTTCTTTGGGGAACAGCAGTAGCCCCCTTATTCTCGCGGCGCACCCTAAGTGCAGTGGGCACAAACCGTGTGACCTCTGCCTTGGGATTGGTGATCTGGGGCTTGGCACTGATGGTCGCTGTGGCTTTCTTCTCGATGGTGGCTGCACTTGCATCATCCGCCTTCGGTCGCTGAATGAGGCTGGGCGGGGCACTCAACACCCCTGGGTTGGGCAAGGGGGCTGGTGGGAAAAGGCCAGGTGGGGCAGGTCCAAGAGGAGGCACCAAGGGGGGGCGCATCATGCCGGGACGAGGGGGAGGGATACCTAAAGGAAGAGGCACAGAGAGTGAGTACAAGAATTAATGACATTTAACTGCCACTAAGGATGTTTAGACATAGGCTGAGACTGCTTCTTAGGCAAGTTATTTACAGGAATTAAATTGAACTCACATAACCTGTTATGTGAAAGTCAGGAATATAATCTGATAGAAAGAAACATAATACTTTGAAGTCACATTCACCTTTAGTCTGGATCACTGAACTCACAAGATTTTCTTCTTTCAAACACTGCTTGAGTTGAAAAATGTAACATCAGGCTGACAATGCCAACTGGTGGCAGACACAATTTCCAATCTGGAAGTTCCAGGATGCTATCTATGCTGGCTATCTAGTGTGATGTTATTAAGGTCAAGGGGTCGATCCCTGAGTACTAGTTAGTTTCTACCATTTTCACCCAGTGGACAGGGAAGGATTTTGTCCTGATCATTAACCGGAAATAGACAGACTATAATTGGTCTTTTCAGAGTTTACAAACTTCTGACAGCTGCCAACACATATATATCCCATATTAGTCTGTAGTTTCTTCAAAAGCCACTTAAGAATCAAATCTGCATCAAATCTGAACTGCTGATTACCTAAGTTATTCTACATACCACCAAGACAAAGCCTCAGCTGTTGTTTTAAAAAGCAATCTTCAGACACAGTAGAACATGCAGTGTGCTGAACTAAAACCTGTCCATACCAAAAGCCCATGCTGACATTTGTAGGACTAACTTGGACAATGGGTAGAGAGGAGGGAACCTCCCTTGTGATTTAACTTGAAGATGATAATTGTGTAGACTCATGGGGCACATCTGTGCCTGTTCTCACAAAACTCAAACCGAGAGCCTTCTCACTGTTGGTAGCCTGAAGTGGTGAGTGGAAAGCAATGTAAAGGCTCATGAAGAACACACCCCATGCAGGCCCACAGAACACACAGGCCATGGCTAGCTTTAGTCACAGAAACTGACAAACTTTACCTGGAGGAGCAGGAGGAGGGAGCCTTGGTGGGGGTCCTCGAGGAGGGGGCCCAGGGGGCAGGCCTGGAGGTGGGCCTGGAGGAGGGCCAGGAGGTCGGCCTGGTGGGGGTCCTGGAGGTAAAAGTCGTGGTAAAGGCCCTCGGATTCCTGGCATTCCAGGTGGTCTCAGGAATGGAGGAGCCCCTGAAAGAAGAAAAACCAATGTCGGTCAAATTGTGGTATAAAAGCAACTCAATCAATTTATTCAGAAGTGAGATCACATTTAAATAAGAAGCATGGAAATAAAATTCATTCAACACACATTTGAGCTCTATAAAAAGGCTACCAGAATTGTTCTAGGTTGATTCATTTAGGTCCCAGCTGTAATCCATGAGATGGTATTAAGCATCACCAATGCAGAACTGGGCTACTCTGTCATAATAAAGTAAGTCCAGTTATGCACATGTGTCCAGCTTACAGTCAGAAAAGACACTTAAAAAGAGGTGACTGTAGGAACTCTGAGCTCACAGAATGGATGGCTTCCATGCCCCCTTTGAGAAGCCTCCACAGAAAACATCAGTACTGATGACACATGCTGTTCTGAAGGAATGGCTTCACTCTGGCTTGGCTGAAAAAAAAAAAAAGCACTTACTCCTCATTCTGGGGTGCTTACCTGGAGGTGGCCCAGGAGGAAGGCCTGTAGGTGGCCCAGGAGGCCGTAAGGGTGGGGCGGGTGGCGGTCCAAGGGGTGGTGGTCCTGGCATGGGAGGTGCTTGTATCTGAGAAGTAGGAACAGACTGTGGAGGAGCCTGCTGCTGTGAGGAGGCAGCAGATGTGCTGTCAGAGTGGGAATCTTCTTTATGCTGCTTTTGTGATTGCTTTTCTGTTTCAGAATCATCAGAGTCATCATCATCCTCCTCTTCTGAAAATTCCTCCACTTCCCGTCCTTCCTCAGGGATTTCCTGACCTGAAAAAACAAAACAAAACAAAAAACGTAAACTGCTGACTTCTGTTTTACAGCTTGGAGAACAGCAGTAGCCAAGAGTACACTACAGCTGGGTGTGTTGGCACATGGGGACATAGGTGCAAGATGATCTTTCTCTTCACAATTGGCTTAGTCTACATTGTAAGTTCTAGGACAGCCAGGGTTACACAGATAGACCCTGTCTCCCAAAACCAAATAAATAAATATATAAAAATAAGAAAATTTATTCTTAAAAACCAACAATTGAAGTATTTTTCCTGACTACTGAAATGTACAAGTGAGTAGTATTCTGTTCATCTGTAACTAGTACAGCAGTAGAAGGCCCAGGCTGTCAGAACAAGACAGACTTGGAATTAAATGGCACTCAGGACTGCAAGAGGGCTCGCTAGTGAGCCTGACAACCAGAGCTCGGTTCCTAGAACCCATCGGTAGCCACAGAAAACCTGACTCCCACAAGTCGTCCTCCACACAGCAGCTCGAGACCAGAGGCTGCACAGCCTCCCCCAGAACTTGTCCTTTCAACAGCTCACTAGCACTGAAACTCTGGGCACCCTACCAAATGGCTCCATATCAAAGGCTCATGGACTCATGGCTCATTTCAGAGAAGCTGACTATAAACAGAAGACTACATGCTAGACAAGTAGCACAAGGAAATGCTAGAGATGCATCGTCTATGCGTCTAACCTGCCATTCGCAGCATCATGGCTTGAAGAGGAGTCAGCTCCTTCATGTTCTTCTTCTTCTTCTTCCTTGATTTCCCAGGCATATCAGCAAATCGGACGCTCAGACCTAAACAGTCAAGAAAGGATGAAACAGGAAAGAATAATCAAAATGTTGTAGAAATGGTCACGATAGAGCAGAAGCTGTAAGAACTATGAATGACTATAACCCATTACATGATAGAAGACAAATGTAGAGACATGTTAAAAGTAATCAATGCTGTGCTAATTGGTTGCATATAAAACATACTACATTAGCTTAAAACTTAATGTTCAGAAAATGTTAGGATACTTAAGAAATATATAAACTGAATTAGATAATTCAATTTTAAGCCGTAAACATAAAAGCTGAAACAGTAAAGATGTGTCTTAAAGCAACAATTTTCTTCAGCAATTCAGCAAAACAGTAAGTCACATAAAAGACGAAAGCTGACCAACTCGTGAAGCCAGCACACCCGAGTAACCAACATAAAATGCAAGACAACTGAGTCCAACAGTGCTGGGAAAGGAAAACCCATCATAAGCATGCAGGGCGCACCAAAAGTACCCGATGGGTTACACCAGAACATCAGTAATCTAAGTATGACAAAAGGCCCCATAAAAGGTGGGAAATCTTAGTAATTCCCTGACAGGTGCTTAAAGATTATTAGTCCCCAACACCACTTCCACTACAGAATCCTTGAGTTACACTTCTTCCCCTGACAGACTTCCACCTGGGCACTGTTGACACTGACTACACTTAGACATCTTAGCCAACACTTAAGGGAATATTTCTCTGTGGGCCCAGCTTTAGTTTACCTTGGACTTTTACTGCCCAGAGGAATGCTTGGCCATGGTAGAGGCAGTGCTAGGGGAGCGGACGCACAGCTGGGACAGCCACTGGAGGCCCATGCACTGATGAACACACAAGAACTAACAGGCTGCTGGCACACGCCTTTATCACAATGCTCAGTAGGAAGAAGCAGGTGGATTTCGGTCAGTTCAAGGCCAGCCTGGTCCACCCAGTAAGTTCTTTGCTAGCCAGAGCTATATAGAAGACCCTGTCCCAGCCCGCAACCCCCAATGACCTCAACAACAGCTGGCAGCCGCTGCAGAGTAAAGAGGATGCGGTCTCACAGGGGATCCGGAATCCGGCACTTGGAGCTCTACCCCACTCTCCTTTCCAAGACCAGCTCCAACTTATGAGTCTATCATTTTCCAGTGTCAGGCTCATTCTTACACTAATTTATGATAGATTTTTTGGTAAGATTTTCTTTTCATTTGTAATCTTGATTAAGGAACACGAATGCATTCCCGAGGGGTCTGGACAATCCAGCTCAGAGGGATCTAATATCTTGTAGCCTTCAAGGCACAAGATGTGCTCACCTGTACACCCATGTGCAGGAGGCACACACAGGTAGGCGGGGCTGTGATGCGAGCGTGTGTGCGTGCACACACACATGCACACACAATTTTTAAAAAGAAAAAAGTAGGATGGGCATTTGCTGATCTTAAAAATAAAAATACAGTATTTAGATACTACCCTGGAGACTACAGCTATAGTCCCCTAAGAAGCGGCCCAGATACTAGTTTTTCACACACCCAGTGAGTGCAATGCACTGCTTAGCACCCAAACAGTGCTTAACATTTTTGTGACAAAGCATAACATACAGTGTGTACACAACCGGGGACACAGCAGAACCGGATGTATTTAGTATACATCAAGTCTTAGGTTTACTCCCCAGCACCACACACACAAAATCTTTCTGAAAGGTGCTTCACAGCTGACCCATGGAGAATGGTTTACTTTACATGCAGTCAAAGTGCGCTGAACAGGTGCTTTTCCCGCCTAGTTTTCCCGCCTAGTAGACGTTTTTCAAAGAATAAAATTGCATATGATTATAAATACAAATACAGTACACACATGTATTAAAAATATACTTTTATACATGTATGTACTATATAATCATTCATTTTAATGTAATATATGTACATATATATTCATATATATAATTACAAGTATATATGAATTACAAAGATCACCCCAGTTTATGAAGAATACCATGAAGAATAGAAAATCTAAAAAGTTTCCAGTATAGGTATTTAAATAAACTTATTTAAAAACCATGGATATTCTTCCTTTCCTATTGCATTTTCATGATAGAATATGTTAGTAACTTCATGATACTATTATTTTTGCCTCAAAGTGGAATTTCTGGCATAACTTTTAAAAAGCTACATGTACTATTTCCTCACAAACATCTGTAGAATAATAGGTCAAAACCTTTCAAACTATCAAGACAAATGGCCAGGTATGGTGGCTTATATTTCTAACTCCACAACTTGGGAGGCTGAAGCAGGAGGATCACCATGAGTTTAAGGCCAGCCTAATTAACAATGACTGACCTGTCTCAAAACCAAGCCAAACCAAACCGGGATTAAAAGCTGGTCCTGAGCTGGTGAGTTGGCTCAGGAGATAAAGGCACTCACCACCAAACCTAATTTTACCCAAGTTGAATCCCCAATAAATGTGCAATGGATTGAGAAAACCAACTGTGAGTGCCACATATATGCTCCAGCATGCATGTACACACACACGAGCACACCCCCCAGACAAACAAGACACACACACACTAAATAAAATAAGCACATTAACAAAAGCTGGGACTTTCTGCTTAGCAGTGTCCATCTACAGCCCAGCACAGTAACCTGCACACACCTGACTTCTTCTCCTCAGTGTTGTCGCGCTCACTGTCATCGCGGTGCCCGAACTCATCCCCGTCACTCTCTGCGTCCGATCTGTCAGTGTCACTGTCCTCAGTACTGTCATCATGCTTATCCTGATCCATGTCCTCAGGATAGCCATCGTCTTCACTGGTGCTGGACATGTCATCGTCATGAGCCCGCTGAGCTGAAGACAGAAAGAGCACAAGGATCACGTGACATGGTTGGCTCTCCAGTACCCAAAGATAGGAATGCTATTTTAGCTCAACATAACTTGTAAAAAATGATTTCTGTACGCAATGCCAGCTATCATGTATTATGATATTTGTGTTGGGTAATAGTTTTAAATACTTCTTTGTTTTCTTGTAAGAAGTGCAAACACATTGTATTAGAAACAATTGTATAAAGTCTCACACACAATCACTGACTCTCGTCAGCGCTGACAAAACTGAGAAGACCTCTTCCTGTCTTACGGAACTGTAGCACCATCTCTATCAGGCAGATCTGCTAAATTATCCATGGGGATACACCGCAGGAAGTGCACGGAATCCTCATGTATTTCCTAGGTTCGCATGTGGTGAACATGTTAAGAATGGCCAACGTGGAAACAATATTGCGATGAGAAGGAAGGCTCTAGAGGGAAGCTCCCTCCCCTCCTACCAAGTTCTGGACTGTACAGCATGTCTTCGTCGCGCCTCCGAGGGGGAAGATCTAGAGCAAAGCCCACTTTGCGGCCATACAGCTGCAGAACTTGAGGAGGAGGGGGGCCAGGAGGCGGGCCGGGCGGTTTTCTGCCAGGGGGCAAGCGTGGAACACCATGTCCCAGGAGAGGAAGGATAGAAACGGCCCGGGCTGGAGGCCTGTGGAGGAAAGGACATAGGTAGTAAGAAGGTTCTCCAGGCTCTCACGTCCACAGCCGTCTACTCAGCCAAAGACCTCGTGCTGCTGCTGCACCGCGGCCTTCAGTCTGCCCTGCCATTATGGAAGGTTCCCTTACCCATATGCCGAGGTTTTCTTCAGGATGGAGGGGGGCTGGGCACCAGGAAGAGGAATGTCCTGGATCAAGATGTTGGAAGGAGCATGCGGCATGTCTGGCAAAGGGATGCTCTCCACTTCCACATGCTGAGCGTTCTGAAACATACAGAAACCCAGCTCTATGGTACTGACCAAACTCAACTCCCAGAACTTAAGACTTCTGAATTTGTTTTCCATCTAACCTTAAGACCATGAAAAATGGCTGAAAACATCAAGCCAACACTTCCGAGTTGAAAGAATATTATTTCTTGAAGAACCCAAATACAGCTCATCCTTTCTCCTATAATCCCTATCATCAGCAGATTTCTTTTTGAATATGATTTGAAACGGTTGCAGTATTAAAGAAATCCAACTGTTCCAAGTAGTGGCAGGGCTACCCTATTCCTTGGGACAGTAATACACACCAATTAACAAACTATATATCCTCCAAAACCCACCAACCTTTCTTGAATTGTTTTGTGGTGTTGGAAACCCACCATCTATTTTACAAACACCATTTCATTTGGGTTTCCGATTTTCTGCCATGGTAAAGGGAAATTTACAGCCAACTATAAAAGCTCTCAGAAGTGGACATATCCCAGCTCTTCTCAATCAACTCTGGACACCTGACAAGGCCGGCAGTGTTAGCAGGGCAGTTTCTGCCTGTTTGGAAGTCTATCCCCACGGAGCAGTAACAGTAAAAGAAGCAACATTGTTTGAGCCGCAGTCATGACTGTGGACAGTCTCCAATTCCAGGCGAGGATGAGGGGCGAGCACCGCCATGCCTAGCTCACACCCCTACTAATTTTTACCATTTGTTGTTTCTACTATCACCAGATTATTTTAAAAAAACAAACAAAACTTCTGAGTAGTATTTGCTTGTGAAAATACATTAATCTGATTATCTGTGATCCTGCTAAGGACACCTGGGCTGCTTCCAGTCTTTGGCTTTTACTGTTACAATTTCTGTAAGTACAAAGGACTGAATTTGCTAGAGCATAAGGTGCACACTTAATTTTAAAAACAAGAACAACCCGTAGCATCTTCAGGTCTCTCAGAGCAGCTCACCTTGACGGCATCAAAGTACTGGCTCAGCTGCGCTCTCTTCTGTTCATACTCTACTTCTAGCTTTCTCAATTCTTTGTAAATATCTGGGTTTTCTTTTTCATAAAGTCGTAGAATTCGCTCGAAGGTTTCCCGCAGCTTTTTCCGCTTGTCTTTCAGTACTTTCTCATTCAACTGTGGCTGTTGCACTGGGTTAAACTCTAGGAGAAAAGCAGATCTAGAGTTGTAAATGAAGAGTCACATCAATAAAAACCTCCTTCCTCACTACATCCAGATCCCATATTTCATTTCTGAGTCCTAAGGGGCTATTCTCCCAGTCCTACCCAATCATATCTCCCAGACCCTTCCCAGAAGCGACACACAGGCTTAGCACCTTAGTTGCAGGCAAACCCTCTCTGAAACTGTCAATCAAGGGTAGCTTTCCCACAACAGCCCGGTCTCCAGCTACCACTAATGGTGCACTCCTTCCAGTTTCCACCCCAAGCTGTTCATTAGCCCTGTGCTGGAGACGGCAGCACACAGTCAGTCTTAGGGGGATTTCTAGTTTTCTCCTGGAGGCAGATTTAGGGGTGTCTCAATTATGGAAACCAGGATATACTTTTCTATTTTAATTAGTTTGAACGAAATTAGGCCCCTGGTGATTTAGGGTTCTTTCTTCTTTTTCTTGAAGCAAACTGAATTAAATTCTTTCCCAAATCTTCCTACTAACTTGATGATTCAGTCAAATCTAGACAATACTATTACTGCATCATTCCTAGTAGATAAGAATTTTTGAGTGTATATCTTTTCTAATTCCACTAATATAAAGAGGTAAAGTGAAAATATCATTAAATCTGAAAAATTATAAAGTGAGCTGGTCAGACAAGATCTTTGTTATCTAATTACAGTAATTAGCTCCAACTAAATGACAGTGCCCCTCTTCTAGAATATGGGATCTCCAGTTTACAACAGATCTATCTCTTTCCCTAGCATTAAAACAAAATGGTACCCAATGGCAGCCATCAGGTTGTTGTGATTTCCTAGGGCTGTGCTGCCTGCCTTTGTATACAACAGACCACAACAGCCTTTGTGAGGTCTGGCCCTTTCCTATACTCTTACCCATTTCATCCAATTTCTCCATGTCCCGGATAATCTGTTTGGGATCTTTCATCTTCAAAACCGCAGCTCGGACCATCATGCGCTGTTTTTTGTTCTTGGAAAACAAGGGAGAGAAAGACTACTGAGGAAGAAGCCGGGCACTTGGGACATTTTACCTTCACTTTGCCTCAAGAGTCTAAGAAGAAATTCAAATTTCTCCTTTGTTTCTAATCACATGTTTAAACCTCTAGAAACAGTTGTGAGAATTCTTCTCAATAATGTTTAAGCTTTAGTGAAAATGATGCTCTTTTAAGTATTTTTTTTCTACCCAGTTATACTGTTAGCAACTACTTAACACAAAAACTTGTTTAAAAGGGGGGGGGTGAGGGGTATAGCTAAATAAAAAATACTATGCTAGACAGGGAAATTTTTTAAAGACTTTGAAAGATTAAGGTTAAACAATAAAACAAGAGCAAACCGACAGAGATTTTAAAAGGTCCCTCAAAGCATCACAAGTGATAGCAAACGTCCACTGCTTCCAGTACTCTGCCAAATTTAATAGTCAACTACAAGCTGGGCGGTGGTGGCGCACGCCTTTAATCCCAGCACTTGGGAGGCAGAGGCAGGAGGATTTCTGAGTTCGAGGCCAGCCTGGTCTACAGAGTGAGTTCTAGGACAGCCAGGACTACAGAGAAACCCTGCCTCGAGGGAAAAAAAAAAAGTTAACTACACATACAACGATATCCAGCAACACAATTATTGGCATTTACTCAGAAGCTTTTAAACAAAGCAGTTACATTTTGATAAGTAGTAAAAATAGTTTCTCAAGACAGGGTCTGACGTAACCCAGGCTAGCCTTCAACTCCTGATACTTTTGTCCCTGATCTCTTTATTCCAAGTGCTAGGATTACAGGCATGAATTACCATACTCAGCTTAAGAATTATTTTCAACAGTCATTCTAAAAATTTAACTTTACTTATCGGAGTATGTTTGTGTGAATGCATGGGCACGTATTTATGGGTTCTTGTGGAGATCAGAGGAGGGTGCTGGATTCCTGGGAGATGGACTTACAGATGGATGTGAGTCACCCAACGTGGATGCTGGGCAGAGAACTCAGCTCCTCTGTAAGGGCATAAGGCACTGCTGACTCCTGAGCCACCATTCCAGCCCCCAAAGCATTTTTAACTTAACGAGGAAAGAGGATCAAATAGACAATGCCATCCGAGTCACCATGAGTCAATTCTCCATAGTTAGGTCAGTTTTTAAACATAGTCAGTTTTCTGGTTTTCATCAGTAGTATAGCATAAAATGTCTTTCCTGGCTTATAATTTGAAATTTCATTAAATCTCAAAACAATACTCAGAATGCTTCTAAATTCATACCTTTTTCAATTCTCTTTTCCGGGCTTCCTTTCCTAAGGAGAGAGGAAGTGATGACATAACTCAAACTCCCACCATTAACATTACAAGCTATCACAGCCCCTTCTTCATAGACTCCTATGGAGCACTTGGACAGGTAACGGCGTCTGCGGCTTTGACCCACTGGGAAACTTAGTGCTTCTCACCCTCTCAACCCAAAATGCCAAGATGTGTGGTTTACAGAAAAATAACTGAACCACAAGGAAGAAAAGAGATGCTCAAATCACGCACTTCAAAACTCATTTGTTTAAAAACTCTAACACAAAAAGATTGAATTTTATCCTGCTAGCCCATCAACTTTGAGAGAAGAAACAAGTTGAGAAACGTACATTCTCACCATGAATTAGTTTTAAGTATAAGAGTTCTACCTGACTCCACACAGCCCACTCCACCAACGCTAAGCTCAGGTCTGCCAGTTTCGACCTTCCCCTCCGCCGCCCACACCGAGGCACTCACGGGCTTGGTCCGTGGGGTTCATAAACTTCCCGCTCTTCGTGGAGGATGTTGATCTTCGTCCCATGGTGACAGTTTATATGATTTACTTCTTCATTAAAGAAAAAAAAACTAGAAAAAAAGATACAAAGAATTCAGTTTTTCTGTATGTGTAAAATGTCTTCCCTTTAAGAATTTGCATCAACTTCTGGAAAGAAATATCCCTTTGGTCCTCCACTGGTAAGAAAGAACATGCTCTTTAAGTTTGAATGAGGCATCCAAGAAATAAGTCTTTACCTTTCTTGACCACAAAAAAGCTAATATCTCTACTAGTCAAGGCAGTGAGAATATCATTAAATACTCAAAAGTTTAACCCTTTCCTATGGATTATATAGTGCTGTTAACTGAAAGAAATCAATAAGTACTTTGCATCAATGCCATCACTTGGAATATACAGACTGAGCCACACAGGATGACCTCAAAACAAACCATAACCAATTTAGAAAATGCTCTAACAATGCAATGCAAACCCTGAGCCCATCCTCCCTTTATATATAAGGTGAAATGAAACAGGAGTGGGGATAAGGAATCTAGGTTAAAGACAAACACATGCTCTTTCCTGTTTCCCTTAGATGTGTACTGTTCACTCAACACGCAATCCACTCAAATGTATTTATCTTGATTTAATACCAAGTCAAATGACTTATGACTCTCAAGCAAAAAAAATAAAATAAAATAAAAAATGAAGTATTAGAACTCCTCAAACTTAACATTAAGATATCTATTTGTTTCTTACCAGCACATATTGACTCCTGATTTATATTTTTTAAGGGAATTAAAAGTGGTAGTCACTGTAGGGAAATATTTTAAGGTCAGGCTTTCATTAGTATCACTTCTTTCTCTTCCATTTCAAATGAATGAAACTTTCAAAAAGTAGCCTTGCCCATAGTAAAAAAAAGGAACAAATGTTTCCCGGTGAAAGTGTGTGACATTTTCCTACAGGCAACCCCTCTTGTGACTCCCCTTTGAGCATTAAATAAATCTACTTTCTTTCTAGATTGGGAAAGGGAAGATTCCAAGGTAAATTTAAAATTCTACAGCTGTAATTCCCTTGGCTCCTTGGTTGAGACGTGTTTTAGTTAATGCTTCTTTCATCAAAGGTTCAACTGCCCGGCTCCCTGCTACTTCCCAGATATTTCAGAACTGATCGATGTCGATTATTTCATTATAAATGTTTCTTCATCAGAAAGCAGAAAGGGCAGGAGTTTGGGAGGAAGGGAAGACTAGGGTCCTGATTATAGAGGCCTAGAAAAAGGCACGGATACAACATTTTCTAGTTTCGATTGTATCTTTAGTGTCTCCCTTCTTAAACCAGCCTCAGACTCACGTTTTGACGCCATCCCATCACACACACAAACACACACCTAAAAACAAATCGGCTACGAGTCAAGGAGAATTTTTGCAAGACCACAGTGCCTCCATCTACAAAAGTTGGGAGAGACAAGGTCAAAAGACCGTGGGAACCCAGACAGCACAAGTGCAACCCGACCGGTCCAGGTCCACTGAAGGAGGCCTCAACCCAACTGCCGAAACCATAGCGACGGTTGATACTGACTCGAGCGGCTAGACGTCAACCCACGGCCACAGGTCGACGCACTCAGGAGGTGGACCTGATCCAGCCGGCGAGATCGCCCGAGGACCCGTCGGACGCAGCGCCCCGCCGGCCCCGGAGCCCTGAAACCCTTGGTTCCCGCCACCCGGGCCCAGCGGAGGAACAGCGCGGCCCCTCGGCCTTGTGTATCAGACCCTTCGCAGGTCCCGGGGAGGGTCGCGGGAAACGGAGCACCTAGTCCCCACGCACTCACACGACTGCGAGGCTCCCGGGGCGGCGAGAGCAACTGGCGGGCGGTCCCCGAGGACTTTCTGCGAAGGGGCCTTCACCTCTGCCCCTCGGTCAACCACCCAGGAACCGCCATCTTGAAACCTCGCGCCCCTCCGCCAGTCAGCTCACGTCACTTCCTGTACCCGCGGACAGCGCTCTCACCGCGTTGCCAAGTACTGGGACCATAGAGAGAATGCAGCAACCTCAGAGCCAGAGTTACTTCCGCTCTCATTGAATATCCGATTGGATAACTTAGGCCAAGAGACCCGCCTCGTTACGGAACATTGTAGATTGACACTAATATAGCCCAGTAAGAATAAAAAGTAAGAAAGCTGCTATTTGATTGGCCAATTGCTCTCGGATTTGTGACGAAGTTCCTGCAGCCTCTTCTCTCTGGACACCAGGTAGCGGAATGAATGCGTATGATTCTGTGTCGTCCATTGATTCTGTGTTAGTTGTCGTGTGTTTATGGATGCAGTCCTTCAGGAATGCCTCCATAGAAAAACAAGTTACCAAATAACACTAGGCATCGAGTCTAAAGTGCTCAGCAAACATCAGCCCTGTAAATCTACAGCATGTGGTGAACTGAACAAATACTGCATGGGGGAGACTCATAAATTGATAATCGACACGAAAATGTATATTTTAAAAGAGGAACAGGGTACATTTGTAGATTTTACAGAGAAGTTAGTACGTAACGCTTCAAATGATCTTTTCATCAGCCCATCCTTTATGATGTCATCGCACACTCTGATTTATCTGACGTCTTTTTCCTTTCAGGGTTTTGAGTCACAGAACGTATGGATAGTCTCTATATAGTAAGGGAATTTGTTATGATGATTTAACGTCTGTAGTCCAACTCTCCAACAATAGTCAGTTGGGAATGGGAAGTCCAAGGATTTAGTAGTTGCTCAGTCAGACGTACAAGGCTAGTAGATTCTAACTGATGTGCTGGCGAGTAAATGCAAACTGGTGAAGATGAGCAAATCTTCTTTCTTCCAATGACCTTATATAGGTCTCCAGAAGAAGGTGTGATCCACATTAAAGGTGCATACCACCATGCCTAGATCTGTACCTTAAACTCAGAGAGCTCCTTGCCTTAGTCTCCTGGGATACATAGCCACTCTGCCTCAGGATCTCTATGCTAAGACCAAGGTCAGAAGCTTGTATCTCCCAGCCTGACGTTCTAGATCACAGGTGAGCCTTCCAATTCTGGATTGTAGTTCATTCCAGATACAGTCAAGTTGACAACCAGGAATAGCTATTACACTTCGCTTCTACATCCTCATTCCTTAAGACTCCTCCCCATCCTTTTCCCTTTAAGGTAAGCATTTTAAATGAAATCTTCATAAAGCTCATACTTGGTTATTTTTCAACTTAGTCTCAGTATCGTTTACAGAAAAAGGCCCTAAAGGAATTTTTGACATCAGGTAATTTGAAAAACTTGATGGAGGTGTATATTAATTTTTACGATGTTGTAGATAGACACTAATGTTAGAATTAATTAATAATAGAACATTTATAATTTATGTTAGAACTAAGTGTGTCCCCTAACAATGTAACATCAGTACCATACAAAGCCTAGCTTTGACTTAGTGGGAAAAAATAAGTATTCAATAAATAGCCTGGGCTGGCGCCTATCTCCCCCATCTTTCTGCCTCATTGTTTAGAGTGATGGAAATACAGTCATAAGCTATGATGAATGGGTATGTCATTAATTCTTGTTTGGATTACTCTTTGAGTGTCAGCAACAGCAAGACCTATTATTAGTTCATAAGATACAACCCAGGTAATAAATTTTGAAGGTGACACAAATGGTAATATTTTGAAACTAATTTACAAAAGCAGTGATAACATAGAAATTATTACATTTGAAAAAGTTATATGGCTAGATACAATTCTTCATCTGCTTGTAAGATTTTCATGAGATATACTGAATATTTTATGACAATGATTTTTGTTTTTTGTGCTCAAAAAAAAAACCAGCTATAACAAGACCGTTCTCAGCATCATTACATATAATGATTTTTGAAGTAGACCCTAAAAATGGCTCAGTGAGAACGTATAGATGAAGGGTTTAGAAAACACATGCTGTATCTACAGAAATTGAGTTCGATAAATAGACTGCCATAGCTTCTCCTTTTTCTGATTTCAGGTGTCAATTAACATAGATCTGCAAATGCTTTCTGGTGTTGAAAATGAAATTATTTCCTCTGAAAATTCCTAAAAGGGGCAAGTCCTTTTCCTCACTCTAACGTATTTTATGCAGGGATCACTAGGGTTTATTCCTTGTTTTTTATAATGTTCTACAGTGTTCGACCACTGAAGTGCTAGATGACAGACAGGTGGTCCATATTAACTGCACTATAGGCTCAACTTTTATTATCTGATCCTTTTCCAAATACATCCAGACACTTTGTAATGAGTAGAAGCTCACAGATGCATTGCTTCCTTTCATTCTTGAAGATAATGTTGTTGATGTTGTTTTGCCTTCATTTCCAGCTTGCAGACAATTGTATTTAATCTGATGGAAGAAAACGTTGATATGGTTTTTGCAGTTTACAGACAATTAATTGATTTTAATCTGGGGTTAAAAATAATAGAAATATGTCTATTTTACTTGAGAACCACATGTTTGTGTCTAGTCAGATGTTATCAAGTATGTCTTCTTAGACATAAGTGATATTTGAAACAGGTAATGGGAATGGTCTCTCCATTTGGCAGGAATGTTTGAAGACATTGCCTGGGAACAAGGAAGCAATAGCCTGTGCCTGCTGGTCTATGATGCCTTTACACCTCATTAGTTCTGACAACAGGGTAAGAAAACTGGATAGAGTGTTATCCCCTGAGGGTCTAGTACAGCTAGCTTGGGCCCTCATTGTTGACCCAAGACCCAAGCTTCCCAAATTGTTTATCTCTATCCATGTTGTTAGAGACATGGAAAATTAACCTAAGGAAATAAACATGGTGCCGGAGTGGGAAGCACAAACTGTCCCAGTGTAGAGACCTGACTGTTCACCTTAACTGGCACTTCACAGCAGTGGTGACCTCAGTGATAGCTTGATGGTACTTTTCTGAGGCAGCCTTGAACTCCTCCAGATGCTTCTCATAACTTTGGATGGCTGCCTGAAGCTGCGTTCTCTCCACTGCTCCCAAGATGGCTTGAATGATCATATCTATGCCGAGGCTGAGCACGGCAACTCCAATGCTTCCAAGGAGAGAAGTCCCGATGTGAGCTAGCACAGAGACCAGCTTGCTAATTATGCCAGTTGTGACACTTGAGCCCACCAGTTTAACGGCCACTGCACTGGCCGCAGAGGTAGCTTCTCCCAGGATGACAGAAATGACCTTTTGCACGATGGCAATCTTCTCTGTCTCCCTTTCCTTAATGTCCTGCAGCTTCCTATAAAGGGTCGGTTCTAGTTTGTCTTTCAGTGCCTCGTCGACCTTTTGCAGTTCCTTTTGGATTTTTGTCATGGCTTGGATAATGATGTCACAGTTTTCTTTGATGGTTCCATCGCTTTTCATTTCAATGAAGGCCAGCCTGCAACCCAAGTGGGTATTCAGAACCCCGGTGAGCTTGTTGGTGACCTGGAAGCTGTCAGACAAGCAGTCCAGCAGCTGCTGGTGAAGGCGGTTCACTTCCTGTCGCCTCCTTGGGTTTTGTGGGTAGAGGAAGTCACTCTGAGCCATATTTCAGTAAGTGTCTGAAAAAATCAAACAGGAAATCAGCTCAGAGTACCTGCATGAATCTAACCAGGCAGCCATCAAAGTGGCCATAGCTAAAGACTGCCTCAGAGGACTCAGCAGGTTTGATTTGTTGTCTTGTTTGAGAGAGGATCTCATGTAGCCCAAGGTAGGTATGGATTTCTGATCCTTCAGCCTCTACTTCCCATGAGCTGTGATTACAGGCCTGCGCCCCTCTGCTGGGTTTGGCCTGGTTTATGCCATGGGTCAAGGCCAGAGCTTCCTGAGCACCACAAAAGCATTCCACCATCCCCCAGCCCTTCGGAGGCTAGCTCTTGACTGCCATTATCTTCCCAATCCCTAGCCACCACTCTGAGTTTACCAGATTATTTCTCAAGAATTTTGATTTAAATAAATAGTCTAAAGATGTAAATTTAGTGCTTATGTATTTGATAATTTAAAATATCCACACCAGGACTGATAGCAGTGTTTGCTTCACAAACCTGAAAATCTGAGTTTGCTCTCTGGGACCCCCATGATAAAAGGAAAGGAATGACTCTAGCAAGGTGTCCTCTGAGCTCTACATACCCACCACAATATTCAGGAACACTCCCACAACCACCTTACTCCTCCCCAATAAGTAATTTTATAATTTAAAAAAGGAGGTAAATGTTAGGGCCATTTTATACCTCTATGGGCAAATTGCTTTTAAAACCTAAGGTCTATCCAAAAATAACACCCATGTACTCTTAAAATCTTAAAAAAAAATTCCCTCACCAGCCAGGAATGGTGGCATATGCCTTTGATTTTGGCACTCTGGAGGAAGAGGCATGCAGATTTCTGTGAGTTCAAGGCCAGCCTGCACTGCATAGCAAGTTCCAGACAAGCCAAGGTAACATAGATCCTGCTTCAAAGAAAAGGTCCTCAGAATAAGAGTATAAATTCCACACTGTAGATGGAAATGTCATTTGAGGAGACAGTGGACACCATACGAGTATAGGGCAGCTCTGATCGCATCTGGGACTCTCAGCACATTAAACCATTTAATGTAGCCTGTATTCCATGTGGACATTTCTTTTGTTTGACAGAGGGTCTCATTGTATCCCAGGCTCACATGAAGTCACTAGGTAGCCCAGAACAGCCTCCAACTCACAGTGGTTCTCCTGCCATAGCCTTCTCAGTGCTGGTAACAGCCACCACACTCCTGTCCACAGCCATTATAAAGACAAGCTATAGTGGATGTCAGAAAGAAGGTAACAGTGGCTCGATTGTGATGGTGGTGGTGGCAGAAACAGGCAGATCTTTGAGTTTGAGGCTAGCCTGCTCTACAGATCTAGTTCCAGGACAGTCAGGACTGCACAGAGAAATCATGTTTTGAAAAACAAAACAAAACAAAAAAGAGAAGGCAATAGGAACCTACAAAGGCTCTAGGAAATAGCATAAGCAATCTGTAGATGATACAGCTAACTGGGATGGAACTTCTTGTGCATGTATTTGTGACTCACAGTACCTTCTGTTTAGGGAGTGAACAACCATTCTTTCCTGCATTTATTTTACTGAAAAACTGAACATTTAATATTCATACCATGAGTATGTTTTCTGTGTGACTGGTCTTTGGACATCTCTGTTAAAGTCTGTAATGGTTAGTTTTATAATTATGTTATTCTTATGTGTATGAGTGTTTGGCCTGCATGTATGTATGTCTGTGCATCATGTATGTGCTTAGTGTCCTCTAAGTCCAGAAGAAGACATTAGATCCCCTAGAACTGGAATTACAGAGAGTTGTGAGTCTCCATGTGGGCACTGGGAATGGAAGTCAAGTCCTCTAGAAAAGCAGGATTCTGAACCTCAGAAATATCTCTGTCTGTCTGTCTGTCCGTCTGTCTGTCTATTATCCATCCATCTATCTATCTATCTATCTATCTATCTATCTATCTATCTATCTATCTATCTATCTATCTGAATTTTAGCACAAATCATTTTTCTGTTGTCTGTGTTGTGAGCCTGTCTTCCTGTTTCTGTCTTACAAGGCTTTAAAGGTATCAATTCAAAAGCCCACAAGTTGAGAACCTTCCTGGGTGACCAGATGTCTCCACCTAGGGGCAGTATCAATATATAGTAAGAAAAGATGTAACTTGCTTAAAATTTGAATTTACACAAGACAAATCTTCTATATCCAAGTTTTTTTCCAGTTTGACATCATCGTTATCAGTATCTTAACTTGATAATTGATCAAAAATGAAAAGAAAGGGGGACATTACTGTTTCTTCTTTGTGTGTCACACAAAGGAAAACACTCCTGCCAATCATGCCAAACACAAACTACAAACCAGAGTAGTTCTAAGATGTTAACTGGCTACAGCTTCAGTGCTAGGGCAGACAACATCACATTCTTATAAACCTGCTCTGATGCACTGAGCACAGGATAATTGTTCTTTAAGCAGAAAAGATGGAAGGAGAAACAAGAATAGAATATAGTTACCTGAGGCTCTGTCTCAAGCGAAAGAAAGGAAAAAGAAGGGAGAGGAGAAATATGAATGAAAGGAAAGGATGATTATTTCTAAATGTTAAGGTTAATTTCGTGCTACTATGTAGGTGATTTAGTTTTTCTGGAAAAGAACCACCTTAAAAATGAAAGGGTACTGAATGTCTGCAAGTATTATTATTATTATTATCATTGTTGTTGTTGTTATTGCCCTGGATGGCACAGAACTCCTCTGGTAAGCCAGGCTGGAGTCAAACTCACAGAAATCCTCTTGTCTCTACATCTCAAGTGCTCGCCCACCTGGTCTTGTTTACCCTCCTTTAAGTTGTTTCTTTAAATTTAGGATTGTCATTCCAAGTTAATGGCCTCCTTTTGGCCTTTTATACGCATATGCAATTGTGCTTAGTTCTTCTCTGTTTTCTTGCTGCCTACCTCTTCTTCCGAGTCACTTTTCAAATACAACCTTGCAGGGGACTTTAGAGAACACAGTGCATCCTCTACCCAGAGATACAGGAACTTAGAGAGAGAAACTAGGACTGAGAGGAATGCGGGAAACTTCTAGAAAGTGACATGTGATTTGTATGTTGGCAGATGCTCACATTATAATGTGGAGACATTAAAAATAGCAACTGACAAAGTATCTTCCATATAACACCATTACCCTAATGTATAAACCTTTAAACAGAGGAAAAAAGAGATCTGCAATCCCACTGTCTTAGGTGTTTTTATTTCTAAAATTTATCTATGTGCATAAAAAGCTTTACAAAGTTGTAAAAACAAGAAAATTGTAGCAATAATGTGATTCTTGTATTAAATCATTTACTTCCCTGTACTTCTAATTTTATAAGCAGTACATTTGTTACATAAACTATTCTAAATATCATAATTCAATAAACCACAAATTGTGTATATTTGTAATGTTTATATACATGGCTTATTTTTCCCTCCATCATCTGCATTCTTTCCTGGGAATAAATAGATAGAATGACAATAGAATAGGAGCTGTTTGAACTTGGAGTCAGGTCTGTCTGTCCACAGCACAACTGTGCTGGAGTCAGGTCTGTCTGTCTACAGCACAGCTGTTGAGTCAGGTCTGTCTGTCTGTCTACCTTGTGACTTCTGGAAGCAAACTCAGGTGTCAGGCTTAGCCCTCATGTTTACTCCCTGAGCCATTTTGCTGAATTTACAATTTTTATTGTCTTTGACACATAGTCAAATTGAATTTCAAAGCTTTTCTGCTGACACAGTAAATTTTTATGCCATGATGCTGATCTCTCTCTTCTATGGTCTTGTTGAACTTGGGGAACATAGGTTATATTTCAGACAGAGTTGTTCTCTTAAGAATACAAACAATGCATTTAAGATGAAATGATCAGGCCGTTGGTGTTTCTCTCTCAGTAAAGTGGAAGGCATAGTAGAGCTGAGTCTTATAAAATAAGATGGGCCTGGTTCTGATCATTTCTAAAGCTGGGCTGAAGCAGGGTACATAGAAGCCCAAAGGCCAGGGCTTCCATGGAAGTGTAGACTGAGGCTTTTACATTGAAAGTGTGTGTTACCTTACATGCACGCACACACACACACACACACACACACACCCCCGACAGCAGGCTGAGATGTTCTCTCAGCTCCTGCACTGCTGTCTCCCTCCTGGCTGTGCACTTGTGAGTGAACACAGCACACAAGCGAGGCCAGAAACTTTGCAGAGGAAAGAGCAGCTGCTGTCTATCCACGAGCTTCACTTTATTGAAATCAAAGCCATGGTCTTCAGTTTCTAGTTAATCCTGATGTCATGGTACATTTTCTGATACAAATCCCTCTAAATTTCCTCTAATATTTTGAGCAGAAGGATCTCATAATTCTGAGCAGAATGAAGCCTGTAAAAGTTATCCATTACCACTTATCACCAGATTTCATTGTGTACTTGAGACATTTCTCAGAAAAACAGTGTGTTTCCCATCAAAGGCTGCTTAGAGGCACAGACTATCAAAGTATGAGCAACTTCATGGAGTACAGGCCAGTGCTGTGCTTTGGCTCAAGTGAGAGCCACCTTCATTCTTTCAAGACAGTTTATGAGTCTCATTCGTGACATTGAGGACACAAACAAGCGTTACACTTTCACACATGGACCATGGCTCTGTCTCCAGCCTTCCTAAAATTCATGTCTTTGTTGCCTCTCCCTCAGTGACTTAGTCTTACATCCCTCAGTAAATTCTTCTCTTCTGTCTTCAAGGAGGGAATCTCCAAATGCCCCGAGAGCCCCTCAAACAAAGCAGGCAGTGTATATGACCAGTCACAACCGGCATCGTTCCAGAGCCTGGAGGTCCTGTCCTTCAGGGATTCTAATGCTCCTCGAGTCTCCACCTCACTTACCTCTTTGGATTTCCCAAGTCTGTGTCCCCTCCGTTGCTCAGGAGTATTGCTGAAGGGTTTTTCATGTGGGTTCATCTGGAAGCTTCTGCTGGAATGTGATGAGTCACAGGATTTGCTGGTCTCTGCTGGGTCCCTCTGCCCATCTGGTTTATAGCCATTTCTGCCTGGCTTGGTTTTCAGAATACCTCTGTTTCCTGTACTACCACCTGCTGAGGTCATGAGCAATGTTAACTTGAGCAATGGTAAAAATGTTTTTGTATTTTCTGTTCCTTAATATGTCTTTATTAAAATGCTATAAAACTACACAAATCCAGTTCAGTGTCAGTGATGACTCTTTGGTTGGAGCTCTGAGGGTCCATCTTCTCAACCCTTCCAGATACATTTTCTTCAGCTTCTGCTGCATTTGGACCTTTATCTGTTTAGGTTCTCAGGAAATAAAAAAAGAGATACAGCCAAAAATGTAAACAGAAGCTCCCCACCCCCTCACTGCCCCAGGCTAGGAGCTCTGCTCCTTATGATTTACTGTCTTCTTAACAGGTGAACCAGTCCTGAGGGCTCTGTGCCTGGATGTCCCTTTCCTCCCTCGTCTCCCTCCCGGGCACTTCCCTTTGTTCTTTTTTGAAATCATGCTTCTTCCTCTTCAGCTGTTGTATTACACACACACACACACACACACACACACACACACACACACACACACACACACACACACACCCCTACACCTACACCTAAATACATAAATATAGCCTGTTCATTTCATAATGTTGCTTGCATGGATATGGTTTCTGAGCTACAGCGGGAATTGGATACTCCAGTAGACTGCTCATGAACCGCTCCTCCTAGGAAGACTATTTCTCCCCATCTCAGTTCTCAGCTTGCCTTTCTTGCCTGGCTATGGGTAAAGCCCTTGAGATTTCCCTCTTCCATGTAAGTAATGTATGTCAAAAATACATTTTTAATTTTATTTTATGTGCATATATTTATGTGTGTGTCTAAGCATAGGTGAATACCTTCTGCCGAGGTCAGAAGAGGGCATTGGTTCCCTGCCAGTGGAGTTACAATTGTGAACTGCTATGTAGGTGCTTGTAACTGAACCAGGGTCATCTAGAAGAACATTCAATGCTCTTAATTGAATGAGCAATCTCTCCAGCCCAGCCTGTCTATTGATGTTGTATCTGTAAGTTAAAACTGAAGATGGGTGTTTATCCATATACTTCTTTGGACCTCATGCTCAAAGAACCGCTTTAGTACCCACAGGACTACATTAGTAGAAGCTTGCCCATCTCTGGATGCTTTGAGGACACCAGGGTGTGACAAAACAGAAGGGAGCAGCATATTGACCCAGTTTGTCCAGGAGGTCTGAGAGGGGGTGACATCCCACTCCCACACAGGCAGATTGTCCTTGTTCCGTAGCAAGGTCTCCAGCATTTAGACCCTGGACAGTGTTCAGCTTGAACCCTGTCCCAGGCTGCCCTTTCTGCTGCCCTTGCTTTTTGACATCAGGACCCCACACTCCAACCCCCCCCCCCACTCACAGAAGGGGGATTGGCTCTGGAAGGCAGATGAGATGAGCATTCAGGCGTGGGGAGCCTGTAGGTCACAGTCAGCTGTCTCAGTGCATCCATTACCACAGCCCCAGTCCAGGAATTGGTCCTTGGAGAGATTGCCTTGGGCGTGGAGTCGAACCAGGCAATGGCAGGCCCTGTGTCCAAGCCAGTTCTGTCTGGGTCAGCCCATTCCAGTGCCCAGGGGGACGTCAGGAAGGGGAAGGGAGAAGGGGAGATTGAGGAAGGAAAGGGAGGAGGATGGGTGAGCAGACAGATGTCTGTGCGGGAAAGTATGGAGTGCAATGTTTCTAGAGGAGTCGGGGCTGCAAGAAGTGTAGATCTGAGGCAGCCACCTAGGTGGCACCATCTTTATTTAGCACCACCAAGGCCAGGTCCATGTGAGTCCCACCATCTTGGTTGAGGATAGTTGTCCTCAGTGGGGAATGGTCAGTGAGCCACATGTGTGTGAGCCTACTTACCACTGAGGCATGAGTTCCCAGCAAAATTACAGATTCATTCATCTCCTAGGCTTGTCATGGGTTGGCCCAGGCCTTTGAGTTGAAATGCAGCTGCCTCTGGCCCTAAGTGCAGAGGTTATCTGGGTGTTAACTCCCGGTCTAACAGTAGGACTTGTCTGGCACCTACTGTGCTGCTTTGTCCTGGCATGAGCATGGCCCTGTTGTCCTAGTACGGCAGGGAGGGGTCTAGACGTACCACAAAGCCCCAGACACCAGGCATTATAAGGGCGAGAGACGAATGAAGAAGAAAGGGGTAGCGTAGACTGATAGTCTGTTAGGGCGCCTGCCTGTCATCTCCAAGTGAATGTATATTTAGGACAGTACACAATATTTGATCACATATGTTACCAAGGAGCATGGAAGAACCCTTTTGTGGGTTATTGGCCTTAGAGATAAAATAATTTAAAAATGAACCCACATTGAAATTGAAATGGAGACAATTTTTTGGAGTTTAATAAAAAGTGTGGGGGAGGGGTGCAGACAAGTTGTAAATCTTGTCATCTTCCAGAAGGAGGGATGTGATATTTATTGTTGTCAACTTGGCAGATTCTAGAATTGCCTGAGAGATGGGCCCCAGTACTGATCTTGAGGGATTATCTTGGTTATATTGATTAGAGTGGGAAGCCCCACCCACTGTGGGTGGCACCATTCCCTAGGGAGGAGAGCCTGGACTGTAAGAGTGGAGCGAGTGAGCTGAGTCCAAGCATGCATGCATTTCTTGCTCTCTGCTTGGAGATTATGGATACAACATGACCAAGCATGTGGAACTCCTGCTTCTGTAACGTCTCTACACTGAACTTCGAGCTAAGACAGATGATCACCAAGAACAGCAGCAGCAGTGGAGTAGATCACCCTGAGCTTAGAGTGCTACAGAGGGCAGAGCTGGAGAAGTGACACCAGCCCTTAGGAGGAGCCCAGAAGATCATGTGTGGATCCCAGACATTGACATAAGAAGTTGTAACATTGAAGTTGCCTTGGAGACCCCCAAGATGTTCAAGATGCCAGAGCTATGGCTACTGAGGAAAGCTGCTAAGAGGGAGTGGAACCAGTGCAGTCAACAAAGATGAAATAGGAGTTGGAGATCTGAAGACTACTTTGACATCAGACATGGAGATGCAGAGTTTGGAGTTTGCCCAGCTGGTTTCCTGTCTTGCTTTTGGAATTACAGTTAAGTGATTGGATGGATCTAAGAAGAGAGCTTGAAGTTTCAACTTTAATATTGTTGACACTGCTATAGACTATGGGGGATTTAGAAATTGGACTAAATGTATTTTTTTATTATGCTGTGCTTAGGTATGGCCCCCATAGCCCTCAATGTCAGTGTCACTAAAGCACATGGCTATACTATTAAGCCATTATCCCTCTTTTACATGCAAAGGCCTTCCTTCCGAGTTTCTTGCTTCTGTTTGAGCAGGTCATGGACACCTAGGTTCTGTTACATCATTTCCACAAACAGGTATTGCTTCTACTTCATAAGCAGACCAACCAGCTCAAAGGTTCAGGCAGCCTCACAAGTCCTCATTGCTGCTGACCCTCTCTGATTACAGCGTCCACTCACTTTTAACTCTGACAGGTCAGATTCAATGACTTGTTCTTTCAGACCAGGTCTCAGCCTAGAGTTCACTATGTAGTCCAGGCTTGGGCTTGCAGCAATCCTCCTGCCTCAGCCTCTCTCTCCTAGAGTCAAGATTACAGTCATTAGACAGCTTAAGCAGCTCTACCCAATCCCCCCAGACAGGAGATGTTCCGGAGGACTGAAGTCCTGGCTAAGATGAAACAGGAGGGAACCGTAGTGAAGCTAGAGGTCTGAGTCCTTCAGCATGTCTGACTTCAGCATGTCCAAGGACCAGCATCGAGCCTTCCCACACGCTAAGTCATTTTCTTGTCACTGGAATCTTACAGGACAAGTTCAAAAGATAACTTTTCCTTTTTCATGGAAAGCCACAGACACAGAGGCTAAGCCCCTCCCAAGGCCACAACACCATGGTTTGTCCCTGGCAAAGGTCACAGGTAAAACTAAGCTGCTACAAACAGCTGCCTGTGTTTTTTCTAGAAAGCATGCCAAGAATTTTGATGATCTGAAACATTTTGACATAAATCCTTCTTTGTAAATGCAGTGATAAAGAGCAGATTGTGAATTTGTGTGTGTGTATTTTTGGTACACATTGTTTTGCTGAAAGAAACCACTTAAGGGAGAAGAACAAATTCACATTAGTTGGCATACTTTGAATCTTTCAAGAAACATAAAAACACATTACTATGGTAACCAGTATAGGTCATGTGAGGGGCAACAAAATAATTACAGAGGAGACAGGGCAGTGTATAATTAACTTTTCCTTTTCATATTTCCTCCCTTGAATCTTCTTTTGCTACCAGTTTGAGCTCTTGCCTTACTTCTGAATGGTACAGCTTTGTGGTACTTGGAACTTGGGCTGCAAATTCACAAGACCAAGTTTGACATAAAGGACTGAGCAAGTTATTTTTTTAAAGTATACTGTTTCTCATTGAGCCAAAGACAATAAATAACTATTTAATTTTAACTCTGATCTCTCTCTCTCTGTCTCTGTCTCTCTCTCCCTCTGTCTCTCTCTCTATCTGTCTCTCTCCTGTCTCTTTCTGTCTCTGTCTCTCTCTCTGTCTCTCTGTCTGTCTCTCTCTCTCAGTAGAGTCTCATGTAGCCCAGGCTGACCTCAAACTCGCTATATAAACTAAGAATGTCCTTGAAACCCCAGTCCTGTCTCTTCTTCATAAGTAGTGTGGTTACAGGCACATGCCACCATGTCTGGCTATATATAGTCTTTTAATGAAATTGTCTTGAGTTATAAGGAGAGAGGAGGGAGTATCCTCTCCTGGCTCATAGGGACTTTGGGGATATACAGTAGAGTGCAGCTTTTGCCAATGGAAAGCTAATGAAAGGATAAGAAGCAATCTCAGGAGAGGATTCGAGTGTCCTGAGGGGTTAGGTGTCTGCTCCAGTACCACATCCAGGAGTTCCCTAGATTGACTTCAGTGGAGAAGTGAGCTATAGTGGCGGCTATCTAGAACAATCAGGTATGGGAAGGGTGCTCTGACCCTACAGGAAAAAACATGCAATGAAAACCTCTGCAGCATCAAGCTTGGTGTATGGTGCAGACACCTGTAATCCCAGCACGTTGGAGGCAAAAGCAGGAGGATCAGGAGCTTGAGGAGATAGAAAGTATTAGAACAGCCTGGGGTACAGACTAAAAAGGAAAAGAAAGTAACTGGTAGCAGCCTTCTCTTCCCAGGGTTCATGTGTGGATCAATCTGAAACAGTTTTGGGAAGCTGGGGTAATTAGAACATTATCAGTGAACACAATTGGCTCAAGGGGTGTTTCTCAAGACATCAAGAGCATCCCCAGGTGTGCAGGTGGAAGAAAAATTAAAACACCGCAGTGACCAATAAACTCTTCTTCATTAATCGAGATAAGGAGGTGCTAATTATGTCTAATCCGAGATTATTCAGCAGTTCTGAGCTCAGCTTAAGTTTGGCCTCCAGTCTGGCAGATGAGGTGGAAGGGAGGTCTCTCAGGACCAGCAGGTGGGGCAGGCTCTTTACCATCCTTCAGAGTCTGTCCTCAAAGGAAGAAAGATGCCCTCCCTGCACCAAGCGCTTACCTTTCTCCTTTCTCCCTTCCAGACATTTTCATGGTCAGGCAGCTGTGGGGAGACCAGATGTTAGTGCCAGCTCTTGGCTGACATTTTCCCTTTTCAGTTTCTGAAAAACAAGGTCACCTAGCATGCAGTAGTACCCCACCTTCAACCGTCAGCCATTTATAAGTTTACTTCTGGAGGCTTCACAGCTTGCAATTAACAAATTTCTGTGGGAAAAAAAAGTGGTTCCATATTGCTGGTGAGCACATTGCAGACATTCATGCTTGACTCCTGCTCCTTTCGCTGGACACAGGGTCAGACCCCCTGTCACAGTCGGTCCTCACATATCAGAAGTGCATCTGTCTAGTGACTGACCAGGTGACAGGAGATCCAGAATAAGCTTCATCCCTAGACCATTATCCAGGCACTCATTACCAAGAGGAGGCTGGGCACCCTGCGGCAGAGGACTAAGGTTCACATAACATCCATTACCATTTCTTATCTACTAAGGAATGGGGAAGTCATTTGGCATCTTATTTTACTTCTCTCCATAAAAACCACATGAGGCTGTGTTACTGTGTTCATTGTGTAGTTTTCTTTTTTACTTGAGAGCTCGAGGTCTAGGCTTGGGGCCTCTCTGCAGCCACTCTAGCCTCATGTAGAAGACAAACCTACAGAGCTTAAGGACTTGACTAAGAACACGCACTGAGTCAGACAGATGGCTACAGCACCACACAGCGTGGGTCTGCGGCCAAGTCAGCCAATTTACAGCCCTGCTCTTGAGTTTCTGCACTCCAGGATCTGTCCCCAAAGAGTCTGTAGGGCAACAAAAGGTCACTGATTTTCCTAAGTATGTTATGGTTTCAAATATCCACTAATGACCAACCAGACATCCAATGTCTGATAATAAGTGTGGTTATCCTAGTTAAGTATTAACTCAAGGATGAGTTAAAGTTTTGTTCAAGTGGTTTCATTATGGCCAGGCAGTAGTGGCACACGCCTTTGATCCCAGCACTTGGGTGGCAGAAGCAGGTAGATTTCTGAGTTCGAGGCCAGCGTGGTCTACAGAGTGAGTTCCATGACAGCTAGGGCTACACAGAGAAACCCTGTCTCAAAAAAACCCAAAAAACCAAACCAAACAAAACAAAACAAAAAACCAAAAAAAAAAAAAAAAAAAAGCTTTCATTACTGGAGCGCAGTTTGCACACATGCCTATGTGTGTGGGTTTGAGTGTGTTTTAGGAGGAGGGAATCCAACAATTTTTTTTCCTCTCTTTCTGTCTCACTTAATTTTCAGTACTGGGTATCAGACTTAAGGCCTTTTGCAGGCTAAGCAAGTCGTCTCCCACTGAGTAACATCCTCATCCTTGCTTTGCAATGGGTTCTTTGAAGTCAACAAAATGGCAATATTAATCCCCCTGTCTCCTGTTTGTGTTTTAAGTAGTTTTTCTTTTTTCTCCCCTTTGCACCCCACCCCTTTCTTTTTAAGTCAAGGTTTCATGTATCCCAGGCTGGCCTTGAATTTGACATATAATTGAGGGTTGACCTTTGATTCTCTTGCCTTTCTCTATTCTTAGGCAGGCGTATTTTAAGAATCATGGATCCTGGCTAGGTGTGTTCTTATTAATTATCAAAGTATCATTCTTTTCTTCATAGTTGTCTCAGTCAGGGTTTCTATTCCTGTACAAACATCATGACCAAAAAGCAAGCTGGGGAGGAAAGGGTTTATTGAACTTACAGTTCCACACTGCTGTTCATCACTAAAGGAAGTCAGGACTGGAACTCAAGCAGGTCAGGAAGCAGGAGCTGATGCGGAGGCCATGGAGGGATGTTTCTTACTGGCTTGCTTCCCCTGGCTTGCTCAGCCTGCTTTCTTATAGAACCCAAGACTACCAGCCCAGGGATGGTACCACCCACAAGGGACCCTCCCCCCCCCCCCCCCGTGATCACTAATTGAGAAAATGCCCCACAGTTGGATCTCATGGAGGCACTTCCCCAACTGAAGCTCCTTTCTCTGTGATAACTCCAGCCTGTGTCAAGTTGACACACAAAACCAGCCAGTACAATAGTATACTGAAGGATTTTATCCTCAGACAAGCACTACTATCTTGGATCTGTGGGGGCCAATATTCATGTCATTTGTATTGCTGCCAAAGAGAAGAGGGAAAAGATGAAAAATATTGGCAGGTCACCTCTCCCTAGTCTGTATGTACAGAGAGAGTGAGCAGGTAGGACCTCAGCATGAGGGAGCCTGGCACAACGTTATGGGTTATGGAACTGAGAAGTGCTGTGTCCAAGGTACAAATGGTAGTGTTGACGGAGGAGTAGAGAGAGACTGGGAAATAATTCAAAGGTAGATGTCACAGCTACCTTATGACTGACGATGCTTGCATCTGTATGTGGAACATTGTCTTGAATAGGATGGCACAGAACTTGCTACTGGACTACTACCCCTTGGCAGAGTAACCAACAAAAGCAAAGGGCGACGTGGCACCAGTGACATTTTTATCTAAAGAGAATGTTCTTTTGTTTATTGTGTTTTTGAAGGTTATTCCCAAAATATCCCCAGAGCTGTTTTTAAAACACTGATCAATTAGATGGCCGACTTATTCTCCATTTTTAAGCTATGTGTGTGGGTTAGTATTTCATCAACTTGACAGGAGCTAGAGTAATTTGGGAAGAGGGACTCTCAAGTGAGAAAATGCCTCTGTAAGATTGGCCTGTAGGCAGATTTGTAGTGCCTTTTCTTAATTATTGGCTGATGTGAGAGGGCCCATTGTTGGTGCCATCCCTAGGCTGGTGGTCCTGGGTTCTTTAAGAAAGCAGGCCTAGCAAGCTATGAAGAACTAAGCCAGGAAGCAGTACCCCATGGCTTCTGCATCAGCTCCTGCCTCCAGGTTTCTGGTCTGACTTCCCTGAATGATGGATTAACTCCAAGTCATAAAATGGAATAAATCCTTTCTTCTCTAAGTAGCATTTGGTCCTGATGTTTATCACAGCAACAGAAACCCAAGCATTTAAAACATTTACTTATTTTATGCTATGTGTATGAGTATTTTGTCTGTATATATGTCCATGTACCATATGCATGTGGTGCCCACAGAGGCCAGAAAAGACATCAAAACCAGAGCTGGAGTGTGAGTCACCATGTGGGTACTAGGAATTGAATAGGAGTCTTCTAGAACAGTCCATAATCCTAACACCTGAGCCATCTTCCCAGCTGTTTTTAAAGACGCGGTTTTATACATCCCAGGCTTTCCTTGAACTTGCTGTATGATAGAGGGTGGGCTGAGCTTCTGGTCTTCCTGCCTGCACCACCGTGCTTGGTTCTATGCCATGTTGAGGTTCTAGCCCAGGCTTTTGTGCTGGTCAGCATTCTCCCAGCTGAGCTACAAGACAACCCCAGCCCTAAACTTTTTATATCTGTTTGTTGGTGCTGTGTTTTGTCTGTTGTTTTTGAGATAGGGTCCTACAGTATAGCTCTGGCTAGCTTGTAACTTCCTATATACCAGGCTGGCCTTGAACTCACAGAGATCCATTTGTCTCTGCCTCCCAAGTGCTGGGATTGAAGTTATGTTTCACCACGCCTGACTGATGTCCTCCATACTTCTGATGACTTCTTGTCACCCATGGCTTAAGGTAGATGCAAGACCTTGGGCAATCAGGTTCACTAGACCTCTGCCAGGATACCTCGCCACCCCCACTCCTCTCCGCCTCTTTCCTTCCTACACCATGCTCTCCAGCCGCCCAGGGCTTCAACTCCCATGCCCATTTCAAGTCCCACACGGCCCTCTGTGGGGAGGCCCATGTTACTTTCCCCAGAAGCAGAGTATACCCCTGCATGGAGCAGCTGTAACAGGTAAACCTGTTGTACCACTTAGGGATGTTCAAATGCATAATTTCAATTCTGCTTTCATTGTTCATTAGACCAAAATCTTCCCAGGATAATGTTGTTATTTTGATTCATTGTGTGTTGCCAGAGTCATAGCAGAATAGGGTTAGCACATAGAAAATTACTAAGTAAAAGTTTACTTTTTGTACTGAGAACTTTTTATTCATGTAATGACCTTGACCTCCCTCCTAAAGAAGAAAAGTTTGATGAATAAGGTGAAAACATATGTATCAAGTCCTATCTCTTCCAATCAAGGCTTAAAGGTCTGTGTTTCCCATGTAATACAGAAAAAAAATTATCAATTTTACTTTTTATGACTTGATTTCTAGTCAACTGTGCTGTGAAAATTGTACATGAAATATTTCAGAAACATCACCACTCATAAACTAGATTGGGTCTCATTCTGAGTAGCAAGATGAAATCTTGTGTAATTTTGGTTCATCCCTAGTGGGATGCCAATCATCCTTTCATCCAGTGTTTCCACACTGTATATGCAACCCACCCAGGCCATTCCTCGTCTTTTCAACACACATGCATTTTGTTGAGTCATGTTATAGCGAGGAGGGGGGTAAGATACAATAAGTAAGATATTTTGGAGTGGGGAGAGTGAATGTTTAAAATACGTTTAGCTTATTATAAATTCAATTTTATCATATATATACATATATATATATGTATATATATATATGTATATATATATATATATATATGAAAACCATCATATATGTAGAGTTTGGTAGTATCTAGGTTTGCAACCATCTTCTGGGTTGCTGGAACAAAGCCCAATGGATAAGGATCTAAATTGGTACCACTGCAGAGACTCTTTTTTCTTTTTAAAGGTAGAAGAGGATGGGACATGAAGCAGAAAGTAAGTTTAGGTGGTCAGTTCCATTGTCACTGGGGGCAGGTTTCCCTGCCTTCCACTCCCTCACTCCAAGTCCACTCAGTAAATACACACACACACACACACACACTCAATGTATATATACTTTCTATAAACGAAGAGCGATTTCTCATTCTCATGCGTACAGACCCAATTTAGAGCAAGCTCACCTTTTAGCAGCTGACAGTTATATGCGCTCCTGTTCCCAGCAGACCACACGTTTATCAGATCTCCTTTGGAACTGCAGTTCTTACGACTTCAAATAACTCATGGGGGGGGGGGGGGGGGAAACAGGACTTCCTTCCTGAGAGTGAAGTCCTGCACCCAGACAAGTGAAGATAGTAAACATTGTTTGGTTTCCAGACGCCTGTGTCTCTTCCTCTAGCAGGGAGGCAGAGAGGAACTGGCCGAATCGAATGGTGGAACCTACGTTGGCATCAATGTTCACATCCTTCATCCTGTGATGTACCATGTAACACAGAATGCCGCCGTTCTTTGTAGAGCTGTCTTTCCTCAGCAGCTGGATGGCTGAGGTGAGGTAGTAGTGTAGATACTTGAAGTGGAAAGACTGACTGTACTGCCCAGGAGACCGTGCAGCCCTGGTCATGGCCTTGGCAAAGTCAGAGCTCACATTGAGATTCAAGGAGAAAACCAAGATGGCCACAGCATGCACAGGGGTCATGCCCTCAGGGAGGGACTTAAGGACAATTTAAACGAGACACATGGTCTGTGGACTCAGCCTATGATCTGTGCAAGCTGAAACAAAAGGACCACCGAGAGGCTTATACAAATGTATAAAATTTGTAGAGCTAAATGTACAAAAGAGGTAGACGTCTTAGTGCTCCTCTTGCCCCCAAATCCACGTCATTGAGGCAGGGAAACAGCTACAGCTGAGACAACCAAGTTTATGCTACAGGGTGACTTTATTGTGGGGTCCGAAACCTACACCCAGTCTTCATTCAGGTCCAGTCTGTCCCTACAGGACCGTGGGTCTTCACCCTTTTTCCCTTGAAGAGCGTCCGCTAACTCTTCCCTACATCTAGTGGGACCCTCAGCAGCGTAATCATTTGACTCATGGTCTTGGCACCGGAGAAAATTTATTTAGACTGACAACACTGAGCAAGCATCCTGAGCACGGTCCTGTAGGTGGGCGGAGCCACCAAGCTCAACCCTCCAATGAGGAAGCGCGCCCGGGCAGCTTAATTTGAATACGAGACAAAGCTTGCCAGACGTTCAGAAATCCGAGTGTCCACGGCTCCTTTGTGATGCTTTGGGGGCCCTGAAAAGGGCCTTTGTGGATGACGAGCTGACCGAGGGAGGCCTAAGCACAGGAGGGGGTCCCGCTCAGCCGCCGAAGCCGTAAAGAGTGCGGCCCTGGCGCTTGAGCGCATACACCACGTCCATAGCCGTGACCGTCTTGCGCTTGGCGTGCTCAGTGTAGGTGACCGCATCGCGGATCACATTCTCGAGGAAAACCTTGAGGACGCCGCGAGTCTCCTCGTAGATGAGACCCGAGATGCGCTTCACGCCGCCGCGCCGAGCCAGGCGCCGGATGGCGGGCTTGGTGATGCCCTGGATGTTGTCTCGGAGGACCTTGCGGTGCCGCTTGGCGCCACCTTTCCCCAGGCCTTTGCCGCCCTTTCCACGTCCCGACATCTTGATATAAAACGCTAGTAGACAGCAACGGGAAACCTATGGCAATCAGCCACCAAGCAAGAGCTTATATTTCCTGGAAGCGGACCTGTTTGAAAGCAGCAAGCAGTGGGCGGAGCTCTAGGCTCCGCCCCCCTGGCTCTTTGTGCTCTGCCGTCTACCAAGATCTAAAAAAAGCCTTTGTGTTCCGTCTCCAAATTTCTGGAACCCTAGCATATTTGAAAGTTTAAACATTATAAGGTAACTATTTTTCCTCTTTTTTTTTTTTAAGCACAAATAAAACGGCGCATCATGCTTGCTATCTCCAGTGCACACTGACTCGGTATTTTCTAAGCTGCATGCTTGTTCGTACACAACTTTAATCAGCAAATGAAAAGAAGTTAGTAGAAATCTAACTTACTAGATCTTATACCAAAGCAGTTTACATTTTCGCGTGAGAATCTTTTGAGGGGGATGGGAGAAGTGTTTTTAGTGACTTTCTTTTGTGCCCACGATAAGAAAATTATCTTACTTCCCACTTCACTTCCTGCTTCAACTGTTTCTGCAGTGTATGGATTTTTCTGCTTCTCCTGCCTTGCAAACACATTCGTATTTGCTTTTCAGCCAACTGTTTCTATAGTTACTTAGCTGAACTATTGTAATGTGTCATTTAAATCCAAGGTTCTCCTTGCTTGCATTTAAAAGAGACCTGGTGATTCCCATCTGTAATCTAGGCTCTCTGGAGGCCGGGCAGGAGGATTGCCTAGAAGACCTAGAGGCCAGCCTAGGCTAGACAGACTCAAGTACATTTCCCCTCCTCCCCACTCAAATGGCTGGTAAAGTACCAGAAGTCAGAGGCATGACTGGATAACAGGACTGTCCTGAAGTTTACCGCCTTTTTAAATTCGAGGAAGGGTTCATAATACTTTCCCAGGTAATACTGAGCATGTTGAGGATTAGGTATTTTAGTAAGTTGTTGATGGTCTGTAGTCATAAAAATAAACCTTCCCAGCAGGAAACTGTTTCCTAAAGTTTTATATTTATAGATGCTTTTAATTTATAGTGCTTTACAATTTCCATTAGTTCCATAACTCAAACAGTATTTTGTTCCCTGTCTCTTAGAGATTAGTTGAACTCTAGGATAGCTGGAGGGGGAAGAAGCCTCAATCATTAAATTTTACCTCATAATTTTAAATCCTTTGCTCTTCAGAATTCTTACCAAAATGAAGGACAAAGCTGCAGCCAGAATACTTTTCCAAATTTTTGAAACTATGTGTTAAAAGAAAAAAGCAGAAACCTTTCCATGATATGAGCATACATTTAAGATGGTTTACAGAAGTTATTCCAGAACTTTCTTCCCAAAAACTGCAACCTGAGGTTTCCATATGCATTGACTTAGTATATATAACCTATTGAATGCTTAGGAACATTAAATAGTATACGAGAGTCAGCTGTTAGGTGGTAAAGCCAGGATTTTGAGGACGTTGGCTCCAGGATGACCTCCTTGATGGTGACAATATATTGCTCAGATCCAAAGGGGTGTATGGGAGACCCCAGTTCCTGGTTAGCTCATAATTGTGGTAAGATGTACTTAGATAGAAGTAAACGGGGTTGGTTTTTCTTTGTGTTTAATATTTTGTATCTTGGGACAGGATCCTGTGTAGCTCAGGCTAGGTGGGAACTCTTTCTGTAGCCAATGACCTTGACCCTCCTGTCCACACCTCCTTTATACCAAGATCAGTCAGGCCCCACTACACTTGGTTCCATGAAGGTTATTTCAATAAAATCAAATCGAAATTAGACTGGGAGGGTAAATTTATGATCTTTTAATTAACTGGATACAAAAAATACTTTTAATCAGCGTTTGACATTACTTAGTTGTGCAATTTTAGAAATGTGGTAAATTGAAGTCCTGGAGTGAACCAGTAGGGGAAAACACCTTATTTTGTTTCAAATGCCAAGGGCCTACAGTTTGAATATATAAGAACAGGTTGAGGCATTTTTCTTCCAGTGTCTGAGAGTAATCTAAAGTCTTGAAGGAGCACCAAGTGACGACCTCCAGCAGGCAAGCAGAGGTCCTCACCTGTGGAATCCAGTGGCTCTTCTCCAGCTTACACACAGCCCCAGAGCCGAGTTCTGATTGCCTCTGTCTACCTTGCCTGGGCCTAAGCTTTTCATGGCCTCTATGCCTCAAGATCTCCATGATGAGATCCTGCTCAGACCCCTGTGTCTTCCAGCTTCAAGATGTGGATCACAGGTGTGACCTCCATTCCTGGATTGTAGTTCTTCCAGTAGTAGTCAACTGACAACCAAGGATAGCCACCACCAGGAGAAATGAAACCAGGACAAGGAATCTAGGTTCAAAGACAAATACATGTCTCACTTTTCTCTTTAGTGTTTATTCAACACCCCAGATGCAAAAAGCAATCCATTCAAACATATTTACTTGATTTAATACTAAGTCAAATGAGTCATGACTCTCAAGCAAAACAAAAGAAGTATTAGAACTCCTCAAACTTGATATTAAGATATATTTTCTTAGCACATGACTCCTGATTTATTATTTTAAGGGAATTAAAAGTGGTAGTCACCGTAGGGAAATATTTTAAGGCCAGGCTTTTATTACTATCACGTCTTTCTCTTCCATTTTAAATGAATGAAACTTTCAAAAATTAGCCTTGCCCAGAGTAAAAAAAGGAACAAATGTTTCCCGGTTAAAGTGTGTGACATTTTCCTACAGGCCAACTCCTCTTGTGTCTCCCCTTTGAGCATTAATCTACTTTCTTTCTAGATTGGGAAAGGGAAGATCCCAAGGTAAATTTAAAATTCTACAGCTGTAATTCCCTTGGCTCCTTGGCTGAGATTTTGTAAGTTTTAGTTAATGCTTCTTTCATCAACTGCCCGGCTCCCTGCTACTTCCCAGATATTTCAGAACTGATCGGTGTCGATTATTTCATTATAAATGTTTCTTCATCAGAAAGCAGAAGGGGCAGGAGTTTGGGAGGAAGGGAAGACTAGGGTCCTGATTATAGAGAACTAGAAAAATGCACGGATACAACACTTTCTAAGGTCGATCGTTTCTTTAGTGTTTCCCTTTTTAAACCAGCCTCAGGCTCACGTTTTGACGCTCCCCCACTCCCCAACCAAAAACACATCAATAACCAGTCAGGGGAGTTTTACAAGACCACAGTGTCTTCAAAAGCAACTCTCCTGTAAGAACTAGTTGAGAGAGACAAGGTCAAAAGACCATGGGAACCCAGACAGCACAAGTGCAACCCGACCGGTCCAGGTCCACTGAAGGAGGCCTCGACAGCAACCGCAGAAACCATAGCGACGGTGGATACTGACACAAACTCAGGAGGTGGACCTAACACGGCGGCCGAGATCGCCCGAGGACCCGTCGGACGCAGCGCCCCGCCAGCCCCGGAGCCCTGAAACCCGTGGCTCCTGCGACCCGGGCGCAGCGGAGGAAGAGCGCGGCCCCTGGGCCTTGTGTCTCAGAGAAGGCTTCGCAGGTGCCGGGGAGGGTCGCGGAAAACGGAGCACCTAGTCCGTGAGTCTCCCGGGATGGCGAGAGCAGCTAGCGGGCGTCCCCGAGTACTTTCTGCGGTCCCCTCAGTAAACCACCCAGGGACCACTATCTTGAAACCTCGCGCCCTCCGTCAGCTTTACGTCACTTCCTGTACCCGCGACCAGCGCTCTCATCACAATGCCAAGTACTGGGACCATAGAGTACAACAACATCGGGCCCAGAGTTACTTCCGCTCGAATTTAATATCCAATTGGATAACTATAGGCTAAGAGCCCGGCCCCTTTCCCAAACTTTGTAGATTGACAGTAATATAGCCCAATAAGAATAAAAAGTAAGGAAGTTGCTGTTTGACCGATTACTCTCGGAATTCTGACGTATTTTCGTCAGCTACTTCTCTCGAGAAGCCAGGTACCGGTACAGGTACAATTCGGAGTCATACATTGATTCTGTTGTAAGTTGTCGATTGTGAATGGATGCATTCCTTCAGGAATACCTCCACTGAAAACAAGTTACCAAATAACACTAGACACCGAGTCTAAGGTGCTCAGCAAACTTCAGCCCTCTAAACACGCAGCTTGTGATGAACTGAACAAATCGTGCCTGGGGGAAACTCGCAAATTGATAATCTACACGAAAATGTATACTTTAAAAGATAAACATGTAGATTTTCCAGAGGATAAGTTGGTACACAGCCCTCCGACTGGTCTTTTCATCAGCCCAAACTCCTTTATGATGTCATTTACACAGTCTTGATTTCTTTGGAAGTCTTCGTCCTTCCCTCCCCTTCCCTTCTGCATCCTCACTCCTTAACACTCCTCTCTACCCTTTCCCCTTAAAGGTAAGCATTTTTAAATGAAAGTTTCATTGAACACATGCTAGGTTATTTTGCAACTTCATCTGACCAATCTTTACAGGAAATGGTCATAAGGGAATTGTTGACATCAGGTCATTTAAAAGTATTGATGGAGGTGTATATTAATGTTTAGAATGATCTGAATGTGTCCCCTAACAGTTTAACATCAGACCCATACTGAACCCAAGCTTTTATGTTGTCCGACAAAATAAGAATTCAGTAAATACCCTGGGCCCATCTCCCCATCCTGCCTCATCCTTTTGACTGATGGAATTATAAGATGGAAGCCATGATGCCTGGGTGTGTCATTAAATTCCTGTTTTGATAACTCTTTGAATGTCAGCAATAGCAAGATCTATTAGTTCATAACATACAAACGAGGTAACAAATGTTGAAGGTGATTCAACTGTATTATTTTGAAACTAATAAAAGCAGTGATAACATAGTAATTAATACATTTGAACAAGGCATAAGGCTAGTTACAATTTTTCATCTGTTTGTAAGAGTTTTTTTTTTTTTTTTTAGATATACTGAGTATTTTTGTTTTGTTTTGTTTTTCGAGACAGGGTTTCTCTGTATAGCCCTGGCTGTCCTGGAACTCACTTTGTAGACCAGGCTGGCCTCGAACTCAGAAATCCGCCTGCCTCTGCCTCCCAAGTGCTGGGATTAAAGGCGTGCGCCACCACCGCCCGGCTATATACTGAGTATTTTATTCCAATGATTTGTGTGTGTGTGTGTGTGTGCTTAAAAAACTAAACAGCTATAACAAGGACATTCTCAGCATTGTTACATATAATGATTTTTGAAGTAGACCCTAAAAATGACTCAATGAGAACAGTTAGATGAAGGATTTAGAAAACAAATGCTGTATCTACAGAAATTAAGTTCAATCAATAGACCGCCATAGCTTTTCCTTTTTATGATTTCAGGTGTCAATTAACATAGGTCTGCAAATGCTTTCTGGGGCAGAGGGAGCTGCCTCTTTCTAGTGGTATTGAAAGTAAAATTATACCCCTGAAAAATTAATTACTTTCCTTTAATCAACAAATTCTTAATGGGGAGTGAGTCTTTTTCCTCACTTTAACGTATTTTATGCAGGGATCACTAGGGTTTATTCCTTGTTTTTTACAATGTTCTATAGTGTTCGACCACTGAAGTGATAGATGACAGACAGATGGTCCGTATTAGCTGCATTACAGACTCAACTTTTATTATCTGATCCTTTTCCAAATACATCCAGACACACTTTGTAATGAGTAGAAGCTCACAGATGCATTGCTTCCTTTCATTCTTGAAGATAATGTTGTTGATGTTGTTTTGCCTTCATTTCCAGCTTGCAGACAATTGTTTTTTTTTGTTTGTTTTTTCTTTTTTGTTTTTTTTGTTTTTTTGTTTTTTGACACAGGGTTTCTCTGTGTAGCCCTGGCAGTCCTGGAACCTCTGTAGACCAGGTTGGCCTCAAATTCAGAAATCTGCCTGCCTCTGCCTCCCAAGTACTGGGATTAAAGGTGTGTGCCACCCTGCCCGGCCAGACAATTGTTTTTAATCTGGGGGTAAAAATAATAGAAATGTGTCTATTTTACTTGAGAACCACATGTTTGTGTCTAGTCAGATGTTATCAAGTATGTCTTCTTAGACCTAAGTGATATTTGAAACAGGTAATGGGAATGGTCTCTCCATTTGGCAGGAATGTTTGAAGACATTGCCTGGGAACAAGGAAGCAATAGCCTGTGCCTGCTGGTCTATGATGCCTTTACACCTCATTAGTTCTGACAACAGGGTAAGAAAACTGGATAGAGTGTTATCCCCTGAGGGTCTAGTACAGCTAGCTTGGGCCCTCATTGTTGACCCAAGACCCAAGCTTCCCAAATTGTTTATCTCTATCCATGTTGTTAGAGACATGGAAAATTAACCTAAGGAAATAAACATGGTGCCGGAGTGGGAAGCACAAACTGTCCCAGTGTAGAGACCTGGCTGTTCACCTTAACTGGCACTTCACAGCAGTGGTGACCTCAGTGATAGCTTGATGGTACTTTTCTGAGGCAGCCTTGAACTCCTCCAGATGCTTCTCATAACTTTGGATGGCTGCCTGAAGCTGCGTTCTCTCCACTGCTCCCAAGATGGCTTGAATGATCATATCTATGCCGAGGCTGAGCACGGCAACTCCAATGCTTCCAAGGAGAGAAGTCCCGATGTGAGCTAGCACAGAGACCAGCTTGCTAATTATGCCAGTTGTGACACTTGAGCCCACCAGTTTAACGGCCACTGCACTGGCCGCAGAGGTAGCTTCTCCCAGGATGACAGAAATGACCTTTTGCACGATGGCAATCTTCTCTGTCTCCCTTTCCTTAATGTCCTGCAGCTTCCTATAAAGGGTCGGTTCTAGTTTGTCTTTCAGTGCCTCGTCGACCTTTTGCAGTTCCTTTTGGATTTTTG